>VZSG01000293.1:142485-170820 GCA_013398315.1 Nothoprocta pentlandii
TTCGTTGCGGACGTTGGGCGCTGAGGGGCCGCGGGGCGCAGCCCGCCCAGCCCCGGCCCTGCCCTGAAACCCTGTCCACTCGCTAGGAAGCGCCTGGCAGCTCCGCTAGCGAAATACTTTATTATTTGATATAAAACCAAATAAAACCAAATCTGCTTGGGCAGCCCAGGCACACCATGTCGGCCGTGTGCGCGCTGATGCCCGTGGGTGCTGCCCCGGGCACGCCAGGCCGAAAGGTCTGGAGGTGACCACCGCGATGAAGGTGTCACGGTGCCACAGGGCTCCTTGGGAACCGGAGGGTTGTGTAGGAACATCCTCCAAGAACATCCTCCAAGAACGTCCTCCAGACAGACGTGTCGGAGGAAGCTGGCTCCGAGGAAGGGGTGATACCCCCGCCTTCCAGCAGCTCTGTATTCCGAGCTCTCCCGATCGGAATCCTTCGTTCAGTGTCAATGTAATAAAAAAGATGGAGCTTGTGGTTGCTTTTTTTTTCCTCTCTTGTTTTTAATCTCCATGATTTCAGCAAATCTTATGAATACTGGAGGATCTGAGTCACAGTAGTCAAATGGTCACACTGATCTGATAAAAGAAAAACACATTTATATGTTTATAGAAAATGCTTGTGTCTTGGGAACCACTGATAACAGCAATTTGGTTCATTCGCAAGACGTCTTGTGATAGCTGATGTTTTCCTTAAGGGCTGCCCAAGTCAGATGATTACATGAATGACTTTTAAGTTTCCATGCAATTTTATTTTTTTTCTTTCTGACCACACATCACAAAAAGAGAAGTTGTTACTCCAATGGGGTACCCAAAAAACCTCACAATTTTTAAAACTGTTTTAAGGATGCTTGTTAAGCAGCTTTGTGATAAGCACCCCCGGTGTGTACGTTCCATTCTGGGTGAGTTGCACTGTACCTTTGCAGTGGGAAAGAGAAATAAACTTAGATTTATTCTTTTTGCATGTGCTATCATCCTCGGTAGTTTGCATCCAAACCAAAGGAAATTAAACATTTGCAGTCACTCTCATTTATAAAGGTTATTTTGTAGGATATAACATTAACTGCTGCTTTTTGTCACTCTTTGGGTCACTGTCTCCTGAGGTATCTCAAGTGCCTCCTTTTCCTTCTTTTCAGATCATATCCCACTCTTAAGCTTTTGGTCCCTTTCCCATCAACCAAGATGTTTTACACAGATCCTCCTTTCTGCCTAGGCCTTGGTTTTTTAAGTTGTGTTTATCTCAGCAGCTTTGTTTAAATCTCAGACAGGCATGGCAGAGATCTAAATAAACATTTTGTAAGAATAAATCTTTCCTGACATAAGTATATAAAAATTAGAATAAAATGTTACTGAGAAGTCTCAGTGCATCCCACAGATCTCAGCAGGGTTGGGTTGGAGAGACCTCTATGGAAGAAATAACTATCTGCTTGTAGTCTCTGACCCACCCCATTAAATCCTACTGTCTTGCAGGAACTGGGATATTTTAGTAACCATTTTTATAGACTTTTAAACCTGTATTCTCCCCAAATGACAAAGCAGTGATGTCACTACACTGACGATGCTAATGCTGTTGTCTTTTAAGCACGTTCTTGGGGACTGTTTTTATGGAAGCTGCTGGGTTGCCGTCCTCTGCTGGTCCCACATTATTCAAGTATTTTAGGCATACAGCAAATATCCTGTGACCTGTAATTTTTTAGAAACTTGTTAGCATTGCTAGTTATGAGCTGTAATAGCTCTGAGTGTGTTGGACCAAATCTTTAGTCAGATCTTGTATTCTACACATATTCCACCAGTCTAAGCTTTGACAAAAGCAGGCAGTAATAATGGAGATGAGTTAATTGCATACTTAGATAGCAGAACTAAGTAAGACATATTCTTTCATTAACAGAGAATAGTTTAGCCTTTCATGTGTATTTAAAACAAATATTCTAAAAGTAAACATTTAAAATATATTTAAGTATTTACAATTAGTCATCATTAGTTGTGACCATGTAATCACCGTGTAGCTACTTATTTTCCTGCCTGCAGCCTTTGGTTGTTGGGGTTTTTTTTGGTTTTTTTTTTTTTTTTTCCCAAGATCTTTATTCCTCCTCCTTTCAGCATAAACGCTTGCTGGAGTGCACTCCAAATGGCAAAGGTGCTACAACACATTTATAAAGATAGAGTTGGAGAAAAGGAGCGCTGCTCCGGGGTGATGCTCCCCCAGGGTATCTGAGGCAAACGCACGTGTGAAGTAAGCGTCAAGGAAGCACGTTTGCTTTGCGGTTATGACTGCTTTATTTCACTTATAGTTGCGTGGAAAACACACACAAGAAGTTTGGGCTTGAGCAGAACACACACACCACAAGTTTATAAGTTTGTATCTTTTGCTCCCCCTTCTTTGGCTGATGAGCGGGACAAAGGACCCCAGTCAGGTGGGAGACAGCGGAGCCAGGAGTGGGGGGAGAGACTGCAGGGAGCCTGGAGTGAGGGGGACCCGAAAGAGTCAAGTGACCTGAGGTGCCAACACGTGGAGGGAGGCAGCGGCTGGCTGTAGGCGGCCGGGCAGGCTGTGACAGGGAGTCCCTTGGCCAATGGGGAAAAGGAGAGGGCACCTCGGCTGGGAAATCAGGATAGAAGGAGGGCTGGGACCCCTGGCAGCTTGAGACATCCCACAGGGATATGCCCGGTGGACTCTCCCGTTATTTGAATAAAGTTTTAGGTCTCCTCTGTCTCCTTTTGGACATTCAGTTCTTGACAGTGAGATTTTTCCGCACAAAGTAAGCATATGATGTAAATGTAATTGTATTATTTGCTAAATGTTAGGAAAGCAAGAACAGCTCATTACCTTGTTGATTTGCTTAAATGTCATGTGTTTCAAAAGATCTTTCCTGCCTTTGGTTGATCACAGGCCACTCTGCCTTCAAAGTTTATGTATTTCCATGAGTTGATCCTCCATGTGAGCAACTTCATGCAGCCGCTAAGGAACAGCATGAGGCCAAGCTTTTGAGGAGTACCTGGGTCTACAGAGTGCTCATTCCTGCACAGTGGTGTTTCTTAAATCTGAAAGTGTCTCCATTATAGAGAAGACAATGATCTTCAGTAGGTTAAATATTCATGGTATCACCCATAACATTTTGCACTTGAAATCTTCCTGAACATTGTGAAGAAATGTCACCGAGTCAAATCTCCAGATGCGAGTCAGTGTTTTGCTTAAACAAGATGATTCTTAAATGTTTCAATGAAATACTGCAGTAAAAATAGACAGTAACGTGGCCACAACCAGATCCTTTGATTGTGATCTAATAGGTACCCTGAGAATTATCCATCTGCTTTCCCCACGCTGCCACCTCATGGTTACTAAGAGTCCTACTAGCGATCTGAGCACTAATTATTTCTTAAAGGCTTAGAAAATATTGTTGGATTTATGCTGAAGCCAATTACTGAGTTTGCAAAAGCTTAAAAATGGAAACTCCTGTGCATAAAGGTAAAAATATTAGTCATCACACTAACAGAAGGAATTTTCATGTGCTCTTGTGCAATCCCTTAACTAATACATTTTGTTCCTGTGATCATATTTGAATGTAAATCTCATGTGTAACAAATAAGATACTTAAAAAGTAAGGTATGCAATGCCAGAGGAAAAGAAAGTAAAGTGACTTTTTATAATGATGAAGGGCAACATATGTACAAACAATCAGAAGGTATGTATGTTTCTGAGCCCTGCTTGGTAGCATGTCAAAAACAAATACTATAGAAAAATAAATGAAGAGGGATATAGACAGTATTGCCTGGTATTATATTTGTCCATTGCTACCACTGCTTTAACTTATACAGATGGAAAGGTTTTATTCTTTTCTAATATGGAGTTTAGAAATAGGCACTTCACCATCTTGGCCATGCACAGTTAGATGTGCAATAGATATTTTGCTTTAAAGGTCCAAGATAATTCCCAGAGAAATGTCACTATTAATCCCTCTAAAATACCACAGCCAATATAACCCATGGTTATGTCTTATTTACTTACTATCCAATTGCATGTCCTTTATTTTTCAGGGTTTTTTTTTAATCCCTAGATCTCGTGTAGTATCAAATCAAACAAATATGTCTATATTGGCTCTTTTCTTTTTCAAGTACAGGGATATGTCTGCTGTTTTTCATATAACAGCTTGCACATGTCAGATTCCTTTGCATTCCTCACTATTGAACTTGGAATTTCTCTTGTTGGGTCTTGAGGTATCTACATCTTGAGATGTAGAGTGGATTCTGGGTGGCTGCCACTGCCGTGCAGGATATTCTGCTGAGCATGGGTGTCCTGAGGCTAGATTATCCACTCCCACCTGGCGTTGATGTTTTGGTCTGTAGTGTCTTGCCATGGAATAGTATGTACTGTGTGTTGCTTATTACAGGCACTGGTGATCCTTTAATAAAGTGAATGAAATCTAGAGAGTGAATCAGCTCAGCCTGATCTGTCTGGTCAGCTTAAATATACTCTAAATTCTGTAGACCATAATAACTAAATTGCTATAAACTACAATATTAAATTTCAGATGGACTGAAACTGCAGTGATGAACATTGTGGGAGGAACATTAATTATTAACCCTGTAGTATTATTACTCATTATACATGCTTATTTTTGCAGCTCCAAATTCAGTGGCAGCAGTAGATTTTCTTCTTCAAGACAAGTTCAGAACGTATCCTGCTCCTTTCTGACCAAACCAGTAGGGCAACGTCCTTTACTATGCTCCTCAGCAGAAGGCATTTACTTATCACATCCTGGATGACACTTAGGACGCTCCCACCTAAAGATTTGTGTGAACTGGCTCCTGGGGCAGATTTCTCCTTGATCTAGGGTTGCTGAAGCAGCCCTTGGTCTAGCCCAGGCCCAGCCATGACCCGCCCTGGGATGCTGATGCAGCTCTCAGAACGACACTGCAGCGACTCTTCACGGCACTGGCATCAAGACCTGACAAGAACATGTGAGATAGATAGGAGAATTACTGCTTAGAGTGACCTAACTGATAAATATTCAGTGATGCACAAAGGGGAGTTCGTTCCTTGATAAATAACACAGTTGTTTCTGAGAGACCAAGTAACTTAGCTGAATCAGAGAGGAAATAGGTCAAGAGTAACCCAAGATTTCTGCTGAAGACAGGGGGAACATTCATGCTACCTGCACCATGTGTTCAACTTCAATGTGTCAATTAGGATCTTAATCTCCTGTTAGCCAGCAATTCAGGGCACTAAGTCAAGGCCATACCTTGAGGTATGTAACTAGGGCAGGATCCTATCCATTTCCATCAACTATGCAGGACGAATCAGAGATTCAGGGACAGGGATCACAGCAGCTTCTGGGATAGGTCCCTAGCCATACACGGACCATATAAATGTGTGTGAGGGCCGGTCCTCGGAGGCTTGAAGTGGTTGCAGAAATAGGCAGTTTCCCTCTAATTCAGGAAAGGTTGTTCACTGTTTCTAGTGAAGCACTTCTAAGAATTATACCCGAGTATTCATAATAATTACCATTCATTTTTTATATATATATACATTTCTTCAGGGATGCAGCAAGATATGATGTGTCCTTGGAAGCACCCATAAGCCCACACATGGTGGATATGAAGGAAGATCACAGTGAGGGAGGGCAGGAGTCAGCTTAGCAGAGGAGGAGAAAGGCAGTCACCAAGCAAACCGCATCACGGACACTTGTGCTTTATTGTGGGGAAGGCCAAGGCGGCTGGATTTAACCGTCTGGGTGGAATTCGGATCAGCTCTGGCACAGTTTCACACACTCATAATTCCTCAGTGAATGGAGAAACGATGCTGGAAAACTGCTGGGGAAAACAGCATTGTCCCTTATGCTACTGTGGTGGGCAGAGCGAGCGTAACCCCGACCGGTCTCTGCCTGTGCTCCCCTCGTGTCACTGTGCCCCGGCTGGTTCCCGGTGCCAGCGCGTGTCTGCTCACACGAGGATTGGCTGCCTGGCTTGGGGTGAGGCCTTGGCGTGTGAAGAGCTGCAGTTACCCCACAGGACAGCTCAGTGACTGGTAGCAAGGGTGGGAGAGCCCCCCGCGAACAATAAAAGCGCCTCTATGGAAAAGCCTGAGCAAACAAAACAAACGATGTGTAAAAACAGGCAGTGCTGCCACGAGGCCTGCTGCCAGCTGGAGAGTCTATATGGAGCATGAATAAGAGGCCACTATGTTTTAGTCCTTTCTCACTGTCAAGGATCCCGCCCTATGAAGTGATGGCTGTTAATCCATCGGGTGTCACCCAGGCCTAGGCACGTGCAGCTTCCTTGGTTTCAGTGCAGCTGCTCCGCATTTACACTAAATACAAGAGATCGGAACCAAGTCCAGCAGTTTGGATGAGCATATTCAAACAGAACGGCTTTCTCTCAAATTCATCTTTTTTTTTTTTCTTTTTTATAAACAGCAGCATTTACCCCATCTCTCAAAATCTAGCAGTTTTGATATTGCTCACAGCAGCTTGCAATTAAAAGCATGTGTGTGAAGTCCAAGTTTACAAGTCCTGTAAAATGAGCTAATATAGGTGAGTAGTCAAGAGACTCAAGTATTCAGAAGTACAGCTTAGCACAAAAGCAGTGTCTGCACATTAATGTGCTTAGGCTAAGCCCTGTGTGAAGGGTGGCAGAGCATGAGGGTAATGTATGACCTCAGCCTAGGCTGCATTTGAAGAACTCGTTAAAAGTTTGAGATACTGTGAATTCAGCTGGACACAGCCATACAGACCCACCTCCAGAAGCCCCCCTGTGAAACACATTCATAACAGGCTTCCCTTAATTTTCAAATCAGGAGATAAAAGGTGAGGAAATTCAGGATATGAAGATTAAAGCTCTTTAAGCTTCCAGGTGTTCAACAAAGAACAGCCCAGGCATAAACCTTGTTGATTATTAGCAAAGTAGTATGATTGCAAATACATATATGAACATCTTTAGAATTGTAGAGAGTCCAAAAATATGGGAAATCACCCTGCTTAAGACAGATCCCCTGAATTTATGTGTATGTGCCTAGAAAATACATAAAAAATGAGATCTTAGACTTAGAGCTGCAAAGTAATTAACACACTTAGCAGCAGATACATTATTTTAAGCTTGTACTTTAGAGATTTTGTTCAGTCTTCTCAGATTAGAGTCCCTCTTTCCTTTGGAAAAACATAATTTAAAATTTAAAACCATACATCTAAATGTGGCAAAAGATTTTGTTTTCTATTTGAACAGTGGATTCTGAACAATATAAATGGGTGTTGGAATCAATGTCCTCCAATCAGAAACAATCATTCTATGCAAGCAAAAAATCTTTCTATGAATTTCCAAGTCCTTTTTCCTCTCAATGAGGAAAAATAAAGTAGCAAGTACATTAGCAAGGCTATAGAATTTAAATTGAGGTTGCAATATGTACGTCTAAAAACATTTTTCAAATGTAGCAAAGCAAAACAATCTTGGTTAGAGCTGGTTTCCCTTTCTATGGAGAAAAGGCGGCTGCCTCCTTCAAGCAAAAGTTTTCTTTATTTTCACTTCGGTTGCTATTTGCAAGCTTTCAAAGTCAAACACATCAAGAGCGGCCTGAAGGGAAAACTCAAGCCATAGCCTACCATAAAACTGCTTATTCACTTACTGGCATTTTAAACTGTGTAATCCCAGGGACAGGGCAGCACTGCTTGCTTCATTTTTGAGAATAAAAACCCCAGTAATCTGCACACTAAATTCAATTTTCTGCTCCCCTGGAAACGGTGTGTGAGAATTTGGGAAAACCCATGTTCCCTGTTTCTCAGGTCCCTTCAGTGAAATGGGAGTGATACCATCTACTGTCTCAAAAGGCGTTTGTACAAGTAAGCCGGAGAGAAGGGCGAGCTGTTCAACGCGCTGTAGAAGAGGGAATCGCACAAGCAGGAGGGGAAGACCCTGCTGTGAGTCGCAGCTGTGGATGCAGACGGGGCACTAGATGAGACGCGCCTTGTAACACATGCGACCACTTGGGTAGCTTATTAACCTCTGTCACCATCACTCGCCAAGCAGACACATCAGGTGGCAGACGGAAAGCCAAGGTGAGGATGGGAAGCTCACTGGTTAAAACAGCCTCTTTCCTCTGCAAATAGAGTTAGCAGAAGTCACCAGAGCCTGGGAAAAGAGGCCTGGGAAAATTAGTCACTGACCTAAAAACACTTCCCACTGGATGTCAATGAATTCATCTCACAGTTTAAAAAGAAAAGTGAAGCAATAAAAAGTAAAGCTGATAAAGAAGATGTACCATATGGTGAAATAAAGAATAAGCTAAACTAGCAAATGTACAGATGAAAACCAAGAGGTGTAAATAACAAAATACACTGATATTATTGGGTAATTATTCTAAATTGTCAAAAGGCAAAATGATTCATTTAAAGATTTTCTTCTTTAAACAAAATTGAAAAACATTCTTTGAATGTCCTCTTCAAATTCTTAATGAGGAAGGGGCTGGCCATTTGCTTGAGTGACTAAACACAACGTGGACAAGGCCGCGCCAAGCCACACGTCAGGGCCTGCTACCCTTAGGCTGGCCTACAGCCCGGGGCAGAGGCCTCAACAGGTCCCCTGGCCCAGGACACCCAAGTTGCCCACCAGCCCCCGCCCAGGCTTCAGGGCAGACCTCCCAGGGCAGGAGACAGGGGTCCCAGGATAGGCGGCTTCATCTGTTTAATTTATTAGTGGGTCAAAGGGAATGAGACCCGGCGCTACTCTCCAGGAAAGGGCAAGATGGAAAAATCTTGTCTGTTCCAATCAATCTGCAGCTTTTGGAAACACGGGATATGGTTCTAAGTAGGGATGCCCAGGAGCAGTGCAAGGCAGCAGACCTGGGGGTGCAAAACCTCATCTTAGTGCAGGACAAGCCAGTTCACAACCCCGGCCTGAGTAAACCCAGACCCCAGCTCTCCCTCAGCCACAACAAGGCCTGAAGCAGAGCAGTACTGCACAGCCCAGGCTAGAGTGTTTCACACCATGTCCATAAACAGGATGTACGACCAGCAGAACGGAGTTCTTGGGTCAAGTCTTTGCATATAAAGATCTGTTATGTTCACGAGCCACCTAACTCAGCTGAGCTCCAGTGTGATTTCTAGAATTTCTTTAGGCAACTAACAGTGCCCGAGCTTTGTACACACTTGCTGTGCAAGCTGCTTAAGCATCCAACTGAAGTGTCAAGATTTCCCTGGTGACAGAGCATTTCAAAGTTATTTGTGACCTGGCTAAGCACTTGTTGGATACAGTAACAATAGGAGCTAGGTTGCATATCCACAGATCTGAGGTTCTGAAATCACAGAAATAAACTTCACTGGGAGAACCATATAATATGCCATTAACTAAGCCCTTTTTAATATGCACTTACACTCAGTTTTTCCTTCAATTACCAGTATTTAATGAATAAAACACATCAGATGTGCACACAAGACTTTTTCTGATCAACCTCTTATTTTGAAATGCATCTTAATGCCACAGTCCTGTTTTTTCATTGCAAGTCCAAGGAGAACACAGGCATTTTGATGATGGAGCAGACACTATAATCACCCATTTCCCTTCCTGCACTAGGGGTGACACATGTAAAACAAAGGCATCTCCTAGTAACAGCCCAGTTCCTGACAAAGAATATGTTCATTTTTACAAAAAGCCCTTCAAGAGGCTGAATGAGTCACAAGCCAAATGACATCTTCACCATGCCCACTGACCTCTTCAATGCAAAAAAGGTTAATGAAAGATATCCCAGGCACGGCTAATGTTGTTAAATCCACTCCGGGATTTTATTCTCTTGGACTGTGAAGTCAGAGCTTTCACTGCCATGTGGTGTTTGCTGTGAGCATTTTGGTTGTTTGGCTGGTTGGTTGGTTGGTTGGTTGGTTTGGTTGGTTGTTGGTTGGTTGGTTTGTTTGGTTGGTTGTTGGTTGGTTGGTTGGTTGGTTGGTTGGCTGCTTGGCTGAGGGTGTGCGCAGGCATGTGTGCGTTTGCGGGCGTCTCACATGAAGGAGCTGCAGGTCACTGCAGCCCAAACCGGGCACCGCGAGGCGGGTGAGTTCTGCAGTTACAGAAGGCAGCGGGGGGCACTTACACAAGGTCCCCTGCAGAGCCAGGGCAAAAGCATTCCTGAGGAAAACACCGAGGTGCTGCTGGGCTGCAAGGAGAGACCGACCCCATGCCTGGGGGACTTCCTGAGGGAGAGAGACCTTAAGTCCCTGTACCCACAAGGAGCTCAGTTCTGTAACACTTAGGTCATTGGCACTTCCACTATTGATTTCAGTGAAAAGACAGGAGCACCTTATTTGCTGTACATACATATATGTTCATGTACATGTTACTGTGCATACATATATATGTATATGCATATGTACATATGATCCTGTTTCTGCTTGTAATCAGACTACATGGACCACTTTGGGGGAGAACTTCCTCCATAACAGACTATTTCAAAGGAGTAATTTTGTATTTCTGTATCTCCTTATACAGGGAATCACCGATCAAAAGAGATTCTTTAACAGCAGTGCTACCATACCTCCCAATACAAACCAATTTAATTCCAACCTGCCACACTCTATTAGCAAACTCCATAAAACAGAATGATCAGACACAGAGGATGTAACTCACAGAAACTGCACGAGCAGCACTGCACTCCTGACAGGACTGCACAGGTCATAAACATATATTGCTGCAAAGGCAACATCCATAACTCAGCTCTCTGTGAGCAAAGCATATTTCTGTATATTATTGGAAAGATTGAAAGCGTAGCCTTAAATACATGAGGACAAAAAGATTTCTGGGTGCAAAGAGAAGCAATCACACATACTAAAGCTGACAGCATCCGTGGCAAGTAGCACTGCAAATGAAGACCAAAATAACTTCAAACATTTTCAGATCTGTACTGATTATTAATTTATGCTATTCATCTGAATAGCTTTTGATGTTGTCATCTGGAATCCAAGTAAACTAATACCTATTTGGGTTAGGCCACAGATTTAAGTTGGAAAACTTTATATTTTAAAGTGCAACCTGTAGGTTGTGCAATGCTCAAGTTCGAACCTTTCTCCTCAACACCAAATCTTGTCTAGAACTGAGAATTTATGTTGTGAGATGTTTCATAGTTAACAAGGAATCCTCAATTATGCACAACTGCCACCACAATTAACTTGCTGACCATCCCTGCGACATTTTAACAACACAGCTTGACCCCACTTGCGAATCTTCTCCTGGAATTGGGTATTTTGGATCCAATTCATTCTCAAAGAGTAGCACAACCATATGTTAGTTTAAATCTTATTTATATTCTTATGCAATTATCCCAAATTATGCTTCTTTTGTAAAGATCCATCAAAATGCTTAATTCCAGAATACACTCAAAAGGTTAAAAACTACTCAGGAATAATTACATTTTTACTAAACCATGTGTTTTGTTAAATAAAATGGTCTTTCCTGAGGAAGAGTAAAACAATTTTTCTGTTTTACATTTATCTAGCACTTAATAGCCAAGAACATTTTGTACTTTAGACTTGTGTATGTATTTTTATCCACGCTCACCAAAGCAGAGAAATTCATGAGAAGATGACAAGTTATTTGACAAAATATATTGCAGCAAGCTGCAGACCAGATCTAAGGGGAAAAAAAAAAAAAATTTAAATGGAACTTATACTTTATACCAGCACATCTACAAGTTCTGCTCCATGACACCTCTCGTATCATCCGTCCATTTGGCAGTCACATATTGTGCAAGGGGCTTGAGCACATAGAGAGAGACATCTAATCCCATACTCAGGAGCAGATATCTATAATTCCATCATTACTTATTCTATTAGTCTTGCTTATTCTATTAGGCTTGGTCTTTTGGCCTGGCCCCCAAGGTAACACCTACCTCTGCTAAGGCCATGAGCTGAAGCTGGGCTCGCGAGAGCTGGCGCTGTCCTCGGGCGCGCGCAGCGCGGGGCCCTCCAGGCTGTCACAGTTACCTCGACGCCCCCTCGGCGGCATCACCACAGGCTCCGGGTGGGAAACGGCCCCTGGACCAGTCCTGCTTCCCTGCCCACAGGAGCCGTTCAGCCCCGGAGCCCTCAACGACGATCCGGCCTCGCTTCCCAGGCTCGTTGTGGCATATCACAACACTCCTCCTGCGTATTTGTCTAAGACAGTAGAGACTGTGGATGATTTTTCCATGTTTGTTCTTCCAGTAACGTCCCCAGGAACTTTGTGGGGTTTTTTTGTCTTTTTTTTTTTGTCTTTTTTGTTTGTTTTGTTTTTGTTTTTGTTTTTTGAATTTAGATAAGTGGCTTCCTAGGAAAGAAGATTTCAGTCTTCTGTTTTTGCACCTGCTGGTTCCCTTGGGAGAGCTGCTGCCAGGCCCAGGCAGGGTTTCTCCTGCAGGGATTGACCGCCGAGAGCAAACAAAACCTGCAGATTGGGGCTGCACGTCGCACCTCAGCTACCAGCTGCTCACACACCAGCTGCGCTCCCGGAATCTGCAAATGGTTTTTTATCTTGCATTATCTTGCTAAAGGTTTACAGCACATGAATTCATCAGCAGTGATGAATGGCATTAAAATATACGTAACCACTGTGCTATGGAGAGATCTCATTCATCCAAAAAATTTATTACCAAGTTCTTGTTTTAAACATCAGCTGCCTTTTTTAAAAAAACTTCTCTGAATTACTATAAAGTTAATGTTTCATTGTAATAGGATTATTTTTATATAGGCAATTCCGTTAAGTGTGTTTCACATTACTGGGCCTCTAGCCAAGATGCCAGATAACCGTCATCTCTAAAAAGTGCCCTCCACACTTAACCATTGTGCCATTTCATAACGGGCACTAATTGACTTGCATTTTCTGTCTGATCTATACACAATTTCCCTCGTGTAACTGCATAAATTAGTCAAAGTGTTTTGTTCTGTACAGGACGATTTTTCCAATTTAAAAAAATTGACACTGACACTGTTAATCGTGTTTTCCTTTGTCCCCAATGTAGTAAGTCTCTCTGTCTATATATGTGAATGTGTGTGTATCTGCAGTGCATACACCAGGTAAAGTGTAGCTGTCATTTCTTATAATTTTATTATTTGAATGAGGATTTTTACATTAACAGTCTACTATAAAGCTGAATCTGTGAAATTCTTTATACTGGCAGCAGATGAAATTTCCCATTTTCAAACCCTCCTCAGGGGCAGGAGGGCAGGTGCGTGGGCCAGATTTAAAATCTTCCCTGAAACTGCAGAGCACAGCCAGAGATGGGGGTTAAGGGGGACCTCTTCTTGATGGAAGGAAGCTTCTCCTGCCTTCAGTTAAATACATACTCAAATGTGAGCTGCCTTTTTTCCTCACTTCAGTAGGTTTGGAAAATCTCTCTGGCCTCTCTGTAGCCATTTCCTTAATGTGAAGCTGTATGTTAAAGCACAAGAAATTCCATTGCCAGAGGTGGAAGCCGTCAGTCTTTCCGAGCGAAATGCAGACTGAGCATTTCTGTGAAGCCAGCTAGGACTCTGAACTCCAGAAGACAACTCTGAAAACGCAGCTAAGTCAAGTCAAGTCCAATGGAAGGAGATAGTTGCAGCATGAGAGCACCTTGTGCAACCTTCCTTATTTCAGAGAGAGACGGTTGCATCTATAAAAAGGAAGTCTAAAACCTTGTCTATAAAACTGATAAGCAAGTTGAATAGAAGAGTTAATGTTAAATGTTGTTTGAGCATAAAGCTTCTAACCTCACGAATGATCCAATCTGAGGACTGGACACACAACCAGGCCTCGCAGTAGCGTGGGAAATGGTTGGGACAGGGAATTAACTTTATGAGGACCGCAATGAAAGCAGGTGTCACCTCCCTCCGAGCCATCTCACTTGCAACACAAACATCAAAAACACTTTTCAGTTGGGAACAATTTCACCTTGCAGTTGGAATTTCACAACGCATAACTGGAAACTGCATTGTACAAACAATTGATTTTAATGTGAACATTTCATTAGCAATTAATTAAACTATATAAATATTTCAAAGAACCATTTTTCCCAATAGGAATGATTCCTATTTTCTTGCTTACTGCATTCCCTTGTTTTACTCCCACCTTTCCTAATTCCAAAATTGAAATTCCGTATACCTGGATTAAAATTGTGCTATTTCCCTGTCCTTTCAAAACATTATGTTTCAAAAGATATTAATGTTTTATACATTTTGCTCCTGTGACCCAGAACTAATAATTGCTGTACTTCAAGTAACAGTACTTGAAAATATCATTTTTATGTATTTAGAAAACATTCTATGATTATTAGTAAGAACACAATCAGGATGGAAGCATCCTCATTTTGGCTTTCTTTAAGTAGCGCTATCAGTCGGGAGGATTATAAATTGAAAAAATTGTCAATACAATGGTTGTATCTGCAAGACAACAACAAACAGGAAGTCATCGTTCATTTTCATTACTAGCTACACTGGAGAACTGCAGGAAAATTGAGCTGCCGAATGCAAGAAGCTCCCGACTTCCATAATATCCTTGGGCCAGCCCCTCCTGGAGGGGCAGCAGCTCCAGCAGGTATCAGTGCCAAACAGCAGCAGGAACCACCCGCTCTGTTCCTGACTCCTCATCTTGTCTTGGGCTCGGCCCTGACCAGGAAGGTCGGAATCCCACAGGGAATGTTCCCACACCCTCTGCTCAACTGCCTCATATTCCGCAGTGAGAGCAAGGTTGGTTTGTTTGCTTTCTAATAAACTACATTTGCTACAAGTGGTCTATTTGGAAGTCACTGTTTGTGGCAGTCTACAAATCGGACAGGAGGTGTCCAGAGCTGAGACAGCACCTAGGAGAGGGCAGAGCACAGCCGCGCAGTCAGGTCAGCAGGACGTTTAACAACTCTCAGTAAGCGTGTGCTCTGCCCGCATACCTGCGTGCTGAACAAATATGGGACACGCCACAGAAGTTTGTGCTTTGGGTGAGCTATCAAATCCTTCTGTCTGCAGTAAAATTGATGAAGACCCATGTTCTGTGGGTCGCCTGGAGTCCCTGCAATCGGGGCGTTCTCTAGAGTCTAAGGCGAGATCTCCAACCCGACTTCCTCGTCCGTAGCGATGCTGACATCACGTTTGGTGAGTGCACAAGCAGCACCTCCCTTTGGCAGCCACCTACTTTGCCGAGACTTCTCCCAAAACCTTTGAGATTGGGATGCAAACAGATCATCCGGTTCAAAAGGTACTAGAAGGAACAAGGTACAGGCATGACTGCATAAGTGATGTTTCTTCAAAAAGATCAATATATCAAGGAAACAAAAATCATCTACAAGAAAGGACAGAGAACATGAGGGGTGGATATCAGTAAGTACCTGTTAGCAGCAGAGAGACAACTACAGCGGACAACTTACAGAAGATACCAGAAGAGAAACTAGGTAGAAAAATTTTGAGAAGTTACAGTCTTCCGTCCTGCACCCAACACAACAGACCCCTGCGCATTGGACCGATTCTTACTCAAAACTAATACAGGACTAAGGAAACATAGGCCTGACGTGCAGATACCTGCCCACTGCATCACTCCTCATATCACTATTAAAAAAGCTATTTAAAAAATGTGTTCATTCTACCTGGGTTTTCTTCCTCTTCCTCTCTGGCCACATGTTATGCAGAACGCATTTCCACTTCAAAGGGGCTAATTAGGTTAGGCCTCAAACCAGAGCACTGCTCTATGAATCACAGCACACTGACTGCTCGCTTCTCTCCGGAGCTCTGCAACTCCAGGTCCTTCAAGTGCCTGAGAACTTCTCTCCTAGAGCACGTGTGAGATAATTTAGGCATTTGCTTCTCTGCATGGCAGCTCACAGAATTCAGAGAGCTTTTACTTCATACCACACATCAGGAACCCTTGAAAGTCTGGTTCTTAAAAACTGATTTCATCACCAAAAACATCCCAGCAGGCATTAAACTCACAAACGTGTCTGCCGTTCTCTGACTTCAGTAAGGCTTAAGGTACAGATCTAAGAAATACCAACAAGATTATTATTCCAGGAAGAACATTACCCTCATAGAAGCAGCCCCTATGGATTATAGAACAACAGTCTCTTATCGAATTAGGCACTGCCTTACCCAGCTGGGCCTTGTGTCGTCATATTCAGAGAACCAGGGGCTCTTTACCTACCTCTTATGTTTGTTCTCCAGACTGCTGGTGGTAACAGCTCTCATGCAGCTTTCACACAGAATAAGCACAAAAAAATCATGGAAATGGCACCACTAAAAGCCTGACTCAAAATCATTTTTAAAACATGAAACAAACAATAGTTTTCTAAAGATTTCTGAACTGTGGCATCTTAATAGTCATAATTCCATTCATAAGATGCATTAATCATCAACTCCATTGATATGGCTATTAAAGGAGAGGAAAAACCTCAGCACTTACTGTAACAAAGACACTTCCTTTGCCTGTTTTTTCCCCATTTAAGTCATACATAATACAATGAAGTTATTTTTTTCCCCTTAAACGACACGCTGCATTCAATTCCACATTGAGACCTTGTCCTTACTACAAAATTTTGTGCTTCATAAGTAGTTGCGGTAAGGAAGCCGTCTCAGAAGTGGGAAAAAACAGGAACTTATGAAACATGGACTAGAAAACTGCCTACAGTGAAAGAAAAATAAATTGACTCTTCTACCTGTCTTTGCCACTCTGTATGAATATTACAAATCTAGTTTAAAACCAAGTATTTTTCTTCAAGTTTTAAGCTAAGGGAATAGTAGAACTAGCCTAAATTTGTCTGTGGGCAAAGTGAGGCAGCACCTGTGGGCAAAGTGAGGCTGGGCATGCTACTCCCGCCTGTCTCTGAAGTGGTACCTCATTCAAAAAAGGGATATCACACGAGATCTGGCTACTACATCTGCAGAATAACAGTGCAGATCCATAATCACATTTGAAAAGGACAGAAACAAAATCCTGGAAAATCCCATGGGAGATAAGGCTTGCAGTCCTTAGGTCTGTATCAATACAGTCATCACTGCAAACAGATCTTGTAAAATCCACGGGAACTAACAACCTGAAAAGACCCTACTCACACACAAGAAACTTATTCTAGACCCAATCTCCCCAGCTCACAACAGCTTGGATCGTCCTAGGTGGTAGAGAGACAGTTCTCACACGCGAAGGGCTTCTCTCCCACTGCTCCCCACGCACCCTGCGGAGTTGCAGAAGAAAACGGCTACAGCTCCAGGTTGCACCTGCAGAGGAAGCCGACTCCGATATTCCTCGGCAGCTGACTCCAACATTCCTCGGCACAGAGGGCTCCCGGAGGCTGAGGACATTCCTGGGAGGACCGTTTCCCTGAGCTACATGGAATTCTGCTCAAGGAAAAACAGCCCTGCAGTCCAATGTGCACCTTCCTGTGGGTCCTCCAACCATCTCTCGCAAAGAAATCTGGAAACTATTACACAGATACAGCAAGGGAGAAAACAGTTTGGTGCAAGAGGGATGTAATTTTCTTACAGAAGAGAAATCACAATTACTTCAGCCTTCCCAACTCGTACTGATGAAAAATCTCCTGGCTCTGATAAAACACAGCTTGTTCAAATTCTCTTTGTAACAAATCAGTCCAGATTCCTTTAACATTCTGGTATTACGGATGACATAGTGGCCAAAAGGTTTTCTTCTTATGCCACACCAAGGACCTTAATGAACAGATCCAAGCTGAAATGAGATTGCTATGGAAATTATACTGGTGTCCTGAGCTCAGAGCTATGTCCTCATTAGAAAAGTAGGTGCTTCCCAGGTCCGTCAGAAAGTGATGGTGACAAAAGCCATTAAATAGGAAAACTTCAACAGAATGTCTCTCCTCTTTAGTTGTTGTCTTATATTCCTAGCAACCTTTTTCTGAGTAGAGATGGCAGCAAAAAGTGGGAAAAGGCGTTAAAACCAGCAACATCCAGGGTTAAGACAGAAGGTGGTTTTGACATTATGATCTTTCTTGTCTTACTGACAAGTCATCAAAACTCAAGGGCTACAGGTGTTGAGACAAAGAAAGAAGTGGGTCTTTTATACAGAAGAGGACACAGCGGATGCTTCCACTTCACTTTGGTAGAATTCGGCAGGTAACTTACTGTTTCTCAGCATCAGACTGGATTATTGACAATAAAAAACCCCAAAATCAAAAATATCAGGAATTTATTCATTGGATGGAGTGGGGGATGCATCGCAAGAGGAGCAAGTTTGGTAGGCACAAAACCAATTGACCTAAGACCAAAGGCACAGAAAATCTGAAATAAATTCTGGCAGCTCAACACAGGAGTAACTTTCCTCTTCAACAACTGTGATTTGGGCAAACCTTTATGAAAATACCCATAGAAGAGCCGTGTAATTAAAAAGGCTGAGCATTAAGCATATTGAATGCACAAATATGAAGGCCCCTGTCTTCACTCTAAAGTAGTGAAAGAGAGGATGAATAGACTGAATTGAAATCCCTTCTGGTACATGGGAGTAGTAACTTGGCAGTTACTTTTACAGTAAAGACTTTTAATGAAAATAAGCATCCCACTCTTGCCTCTCACCCCTTTCACCTTGTACTGAATGAAATGTTTTATGCAATTATTCAAAATCTGAATGCTTAAAGTTTGTATTTTGAGTAATTTGACAGCTAGTAGTCAACGTGCATTTTAAACAAAACTATTTTTTTCCAAACTATTGCATAGTCCAAAGTGAAATTTCAGATGGAGATTGAAGTTTAAAAAAAACAAACCCTGACTTTATCTTTTCTAAACAGATTTCTCTGAACATGACTTGCTACCTGCCAACTGTTGCCACGATTGCAAGGTTAAAGATAAAACAGAGATGATGAAATCCATTTGAAACCTTCTGGAGAGATTTTGCCTCTCACTCAACCCCACAGAGAAAAAGAAAGGTGAATGGTAAACTATGCAGGAGCAACTGTTGTTTTTGGAGGCACAGTCAGTGTGAATCAGTGTGAATCCTAGGGAACATCTCCATATACTTCACTCTGTACAAGTATTTTCGTATCCACTGGACTTGGGCATTCTTCCCCAGTCTTCCCCATGCTGCTACGAGTGCTGCATCGAGTGCCGGATGGGTCTGATCTTCTTTGGATTTGCTTTCTTCTCCCCAATGCCCTTGTTCAGCTAAGAACTTAAGAGTTAAAACAGGGATAGAGGGCAAGTCCTCACGAGGTGTGTGGGTGTTGTGAGACTCATACAAGCAAGAACAGCCACGGACACCATGTTTCCCAAAGTCAGTGAGTGACTGACAACTGCACCACAGACCTTCCACGGGCAATCTGCATGTTTGCACTGTAGATTCAAATAGAAGGGTATTTCAGAGAAGGCCAGAGACCCACATTTACGCAAAGACATGAGAGCTGGCAACCAAAGGCTCTGCCAGCCAGTGCCACTGATGGAGATGCTTCGAGGACCGTGTCTGACCCATCTGGCAATTCTCTACAAACAGACTGTCTGGCCTTTGAGTGACCCGAAAGTGGTCAGAAAGTGAACAGACAGACAAAATGCAGGGTCTCATCCATTCAAATGTGTTATCAGGAAAAGATCAATAACAAATTTAGATAAAATCCTGATGACTCACCTTATGCTTGAAAGATTGACATTCTCGTTATAAACTAATCTTTTACTGGCCTGCTCCCCAAGGTTGGGTGCCATTATCCAAAGAGAGACAATTTTGCTTGGACTGCTAGGCAATTTGGCTTCCAAAATGGTGTCATCCAAAGCTCCGAGAGCCTCTGAGAGCTAGTTCAGATACCCATCCATTTCAGCTTTATTGCACGAGGAGGAATCACAGAATCACAGAATGTTTGAGGTTGGAAGGGACCCTTAGAGATCATCCAGTCCAACCCCCTGCTCCAGCAGGGACACCCAGAGCACAGGGTGGCATCCAGGCAGGTTTGGAAGATTTCCAGAGATGGAGCCTCCACAGCCAAGACAACACAAGGAAGAAGTAACAAACAATAGTGCTGGACATCTTCATTTCTGAAGTTCTTCGAGAGAAACACAAGCACAGGACACAGAGGCACAAATGCAAGTCTGGCAGATGGGAATCCAAAACAAACATTCTGTGCTGGGACACAGCTCGCCTGCATGTACTAGGGGCCCCAATGCTGACGTACATTCAGCAGCATCTAATATCTCACTAAAGCGGCCTCTAGAAGAGCCTCCAACTATGACCTAAAACTTGTGAAGGCTTAATAATTATATTACAAGTTTAAAGACAGAAAATAAATTGAGGAAATACTCAATGCCATTTATTAGGCTTCCTTTATAATCTAAAATTAGTTCATATATCCTAGTACAGTCTATCAATTTGATCCTCTGCCAGGCTGCTTGAGTAAAGACCCAGGCTTAAGCAGTCCTGTTGCACATCATTATTTTGGTGCTATCTCCTTATTGAGGTCTCCTCCTAATTTTCATTTCATCTCAGTGAAACTCTCACAAGTTTTCCATGTACATCTCCCAAAGCATTTCAGAACTGGATTTACTGTTATATTATACTGGATTTACTATAGTATTACATATTTACTATTATACTTGTTACTGATACTTTTCCAGTATCAGTTTAATAACAGTCTCTTGGCATTTATGTCGAGCACCCTTTGCTCACCTTCAGCAAAGTTATTTCCTTCACCACAAGATGGACCTTGGTTCTAGCTCACCAGCCTTGTACCTAGTTCCTACTTGAACTCACTCCTTCTCACTTTAAACACAAAAATGTGTTTTACTAGTTATGTCAACAGTAATTCCATACCAAGCCACATTATCAAGAAACATTTCTTCTTTGTTATAAACATTTCTTTTTTCCTAGTCTTAGTCTAAATGAGCCAGTGGATTTTCTGAAGCAGGATGCTTTTCCTTGCTGCAGGTAAGTGTAGGAAATGGAGTTTTCCAGAATGACCAAACAATCTTGGAACATTTGAATTTAATTTTTTTCCCCCATCCCCACTCTGAAAAGACAGACGTTAATTAACTCTGAATAAGCACTAGCAAAGATATGCAGACTGCACGTATACAGAACAAACCAGGATGCCACGTATCAAAATTTCTATCTATAATAATACCAGATATGACAGAGAAAATGAAATCATAAAATAAGTTTGTACTGGGCGGGCATCCACCCTGCACCCACGTTTCTTTACACTCAAGTTTCTTGGAGAGCAAGGAGCAGTGGCCGACCTGTAACAGAAAACAGATTCTAGTGACAGAGCCACAACAAGCAATTGTGGACGTTGTTGCTGCACTTTTATAAAGACTGCAGCACTCGGACGTGCCACTTTTTAAACCATCTGAGGTAGCTGTAGGAAGGGAGAGCAGAGACAAGTTCTTCCTAAGAATATGGCCTCACTGAAGTATCCTGTGGGCTTTTCAAAACAATCTGAAAACTTATGTTATGTCAAATAATTTGGGAAAACAACAGAGCAGATTAAAAAAAAAGAAATCAGTTCACATCAAGTGACAAAGTCTTAATACCTTCAGTGAGGGCAGGATTCCATCTTTTTTTCCTTCTTACCTTGTAAAGCCACCTAAGCAGGAACCAAGTCTTTCTCACCGACTCATGGGTGTTGCTGCTCACAGCAAAGCTCCCAGTCACTCTGCTCACAGACTGCAGGGGCCAACACTCACCCAGGCCATTCCTGAACTGCAGAAACAACCAGGAGCAATCTTGGATATGCAGTACTTTTCTTCAAAGCACAATGGAAAGTTGGCACATGATGAATTTACCAGAACTGGAATCTTAGTTTAAGCAGGGGGTTATTGTTAAATATATGCGGCTCTCACCTGCAGTTTATTCTGAAATTCTGGGAATCAGCAAATATTTACTGCTTATTGGAAAGTTTCCTTCTTTAAATAACCTTTATTTACTTTCAACACTTTTCTGAGAGGAAAGGTCTACACGATCATCCTTCACTACAGATAACTGCCTACAGTTGTCCAGAATCTAGAATAGGAAATATTCAGGATTTAAAATTATATTTTGATAAATAAATATCTAATATATCGAATATTTCACAGGCTACAGAAAATTCAAGTAAATAGTGGGATTTGGCAGAAAGTATTTGCAATATTCAAGTATTTGCAATATACTCAGCAATATGTCAAGGAGCTGAAGTATGTTTTCTTTTCCTTCGTCCCCTTCCAGGCTCCCATAGGTCTTAAAGCATCTCAAATAAACATATGTTTAAATGAAATCAGACACTACGCAGGTTAAACAACATGGTTCTATTAAAAACTATCTTCAACCATGGCACTCCGTGACAGCAATACAATACTTTTTCCACAAAGCAACTAATATAAAAATATGCCATAAAATCATTTGTAGACTAGTATTCTAATACATACATGTAATCATAACATTCTTTATAAACTCTTTCCTGAGATACCTTGAGTAGTTTGATTTTGTGTATTACTGGATGCATTATCTTTATGATTCACTTAAAACAACTGTAAAATATTCTGTATGTGCAGGACGCTATCAGTAACATGTAAAAAGTAGTAATGTGGATATATGGCAAGGAAATAGCTCGTAGAAATGATGTGCTGCTTAACCTCGTTACACATTTCAGCATTTGGCTCCTTGGGAGGTGGATGAGAGCAGCATGGAAAACCTGAAATCAGAGCTAAGAATTGACAAAAAGCAGGAAAGCCTTTCAGGAATGTTAGAAGTTGGAATATAATATAAATGACACAAAGAGAAAGCCATAATTCATGTTGGCTATGTATTGCCTTATAAAGTAACCGGACACATGTTAGTCAGTTCACAGTAAAATAAATATTCCTGCTAATCTGTTTTGGAAGAGCAAATGTCTTTTAGGGTTTCAAGCTCCTCTATAAGTTTCTTGTTCTGAACTTCTAGCACTGCAACACGACTCTCCAGACATTTTATGTATTCTTTCTTCCGACGGCGACATTCTTTAGCAGCTTCCCTGCAAAAAGCAGAAGTAAAAAGTGCAAACAAAAAAGCCATTTGCATGCTACTAGAAAGCTCAGCAGAGTATGGAGACTACGACTGAATTCCAAATTTTGGAACATCTCCCGAATCACTCTGAAAACACTAAGCAAAACTGGATTCCACAAGGGCCTCAAGTGTCTCTCTCGCAAGTTCACATGGCAATCTGTAGAATTGCTTCCTCTCATGCCTTGGTTAAAGTTCGTAACAAACAAGGTCCAAATGAAAGACAGTTACTCTGCTTTATGGCAATAAAGATCTTTGAGGGCCTTGAGTTCCTCAATGAGAGTCTTGTTTTGGTTTTCAAGCACAGCCACACGATTTTCAAGACATTTGACATATTCCTTCTTCTTTCTGCGACATTCTCTGGCAGCTTCCCTGGAACCAATACAAGGCAAATGACTACAGGAACAGCCACAACACGGCAAGCACTGGCAAAATGAAATTACCTGCAACCCTACGGGCTCCACAGTACCAACAACCACCACCAGCTGTTGGATCGCACAAACAGAACAGCAGGGAACAGCCACAGGCAGTAACAGGGTTAAGCAACAAATTTTGAACAACTGAAAAAACAAATTCAGCACTAAACGACAGAGATGGAAGCAATGGAATCAATACATAAATGAAGCAAGGAAAACGGCGAGGAAGGGAAAATGCATTGGCTTGGCCTGCATGGAACAGGCTCCTCTCCCTTAACGTTTGAAACCATAAATTGCCAGGTTGTGGGATGGGACTTTGCAACATGCGACAGCAGCCAGTGTTAAAACTGGATAGAGGGAAAACTAGAACAGAGGCAAAACAACACAGCAGTTCTTCGAGCCATTGAAAGTAAGGACAGGCATGAGAGCAAAGCAATACCATGGACTCGATCACAAGGCAAGGGGTTAGTCAGTGTATCTGCATAGCGCACTATTTCTCCTGGAAGGCAGGAGTTGGACCCCCACTCCTGCCAGCAGCTTCGGATTTAAAAAGCAGAAGCCCTCTTAAGAACAGTCAGAAAAAGCACAGCAAAAGACAGATGTCTACTGCAAACAGTAAAATCCATGCAACTCATTAGGAAATACACCACCGTCTCACACACTGTGAGGTATAAATGACACAGCTATTTAAATCAAGACACAGTAAATTATCCCAGAGGCCAGCTATTTAGGGAATTCCGTAACAATCATTCCATTCTAGGATAAGTCTTCTTGAGAAAATCATTAACAGACAGTTGCCAACAAGATCCCATGCTGGTCATTTACTATCAAGCGAAAACATTTGTCCAGCAATAAGTCTCTCTCTCTAAATAATCTGAAAGATGAACCATAATGGACAAAACTAATACTGGTTTTTGAACTATGACAGCATTCCAGAAGCAAAAATCCACCGAGATGAGCCCAACTGAGCTCATCAGATGTGAGCACAGCTCTAACTCGATTAGCAGCCACCGCTTACCAGTGATGGAAGAATGTGGCACGACTGGCAAAACAGCAGGAATTTCTTGCATTCCCTTCCTCAGCCACAGGCAATGGCTCATGACTTTAGGGAGCAATCTTGACCAGATTTGGGGTTTTGGGGGTGTTTTTGCAGAGGTGGCGCGGCTGCGGGGCTGTTCTTACCTGTTCTTCATGAGGCGCAGCTCCCTCTTGCGCGTGGCCTCCTCGGCCAGCTGCTGGGGGCTGTGCAGGGCGCCGGGCGACGCGGCCATCACCACCCCCTGCGGCAGGGCCGTGGCCGGCGTGCGGAGCTGGTAGGCCGGCATGTCCCCGGTGGCAGCTGCGTCACAGCAAGGGCAAACGTCAGCGCGAGGAGAGAACCGCGCAAACCGCCCCACGGCACCCTGCAAATACCAGACTCCTGACCATGCACTGTGCAAGAGGCCTGGAACAAAACACCTCGCAGCTCTGTAGCATCCCATTTGGTATTTCCTAAGATTTTATTTCCACCCTGTAGAATAAACCCCATGCCCTGCTCTGGCCTGCAGCCCACCAGCCACACGAAGTCTGTGAGGCTGTTCAGGAAACACTGTCAAACAGCCAGGCACCGATCTCCTGCTTGCACAGAAAGGGGCTCGTGCTGGTCTTGCCACCACGGCCCTCCAAGGGCTGCTGCTGTGTTGGCGGCCAAAGTGATGGGACGGCTCTTGCAAGGAAGGGGTTTGTAGCCACACAGCGAACGGGAGTCCAAATATCCAGACTCTGCTCCTAAGCCGGCCTGTTTTGGCTTTCCCAAGTTAAATGCAGATTTGAAGTTTGACATTGCAATTTGGGAGCAGTAACTTCTGCTGCTCTCACTTCGTTTCTACATTTATTTCTAGGATACTTTGTTCCCAGGTGATGTATCCTCAGCTTTCAAATAAAGTCCTAAAGAAGAACATGTAAGTCTTTCTGACATAGAAAATTCAAATTAAAAATGCATCCAGATTAAAATTATAAGTACCTCCCTATTATTTTCCATATTTCATATTATTGCAAAACAATGTGCAAGCTTCTCCATTAAAGTAACTAGAAGTAAAAGATCAAATTTCAGTGTCTGTTTTGTTATATCTAATTTGTACTTTGATTCTTTAGAGCAATACTCAAAAAATGGAAAAAAAAAATTAGAAAGATAAAATACAGTCAGAAGCACTACTGTGAGGCTGATAAACAAAGCAATAAAGAGCCCAAAGTTACCTACAGGAGAACACCACCCCAAACCCTATAGTAAATTACTATTCACACTTTTCTTTGAGCAAGTTTCATGCAGCTGCTACACTGAATTACACTGAAGAAACAGGATCAGACCATTGTGTCAGACTGGAGTTCTCTGCAGACACGTGTTCCGAAATCACCAACTGCTTAAGCACTTTGCAGCTCTGCCCTCTCCCCGCTGTGGGTAGAAGCGCACATGGAATTACGAGGGGACCCGGACCCTGGCGCCGGCCCAGGTTAGGGATGATCCCTGGAGGAGGATGGGTGGATGAAGGCCTTGCAGGACGCTCGGGGCTCAGCCCTAGCTCAGCCCTTGCCCTTCTCGCACACCCACCACGGAGCCCCTTAGCCCTCCGCTCCGAGCACTCCTCTGGCAGCCCCCGCACCTCAGTGGGACAGTACATCTGCCCGCTATTTGTAAAACTGGAACATCAGAAATTCTTTAGCCTCGTCTTTATATCAAGTCACCTACATTTATACACTTTACAGAAAGAATTATCTTCTTCTATCTCTTTCCAGTTAAAAACAAAAAGCTTCCTTCGCTTGCATTAACAAATGAGAAGCCAATGTAAATCACTCCAGTGTACATATCAAACTGGGGAGCAGAGGGTCACCCCTGTCCGGGGGGGTCTCCTACTTGGCCGCCTGCACGTGACTCGCACTCGCAGGCGCCTGGTGCCCCGGGCGGCCTCATCCCGCAGGGCCCTGCGCCGGCCACGTCCCGGGCACCGCTCCAAGGAGCCGCAAGCGGGAACACGCGTTCGGCCTCCTTCCCGCAGCGTCCATCCTAACAACAGCTCCAGCCTCCAGCCTGCTAACAACTGCCTCACTTGTCCATCCAGAAGGGAAACGGGAGACACAAGTAACTGTTTTGCTCCTACAAGTCTAGCTAACCCAGATATAGCTGTTAAATTATGGCTAAGTATCTTCTGTTCTACAATGAAGCACTTACTATAACACAATTAAATGACCCTAGTGTGAATTATTACTAATTCTGAAAAAAAGTTATATAATACCTCTAAATTTACAATAAAATGCTGTTTCCCTAGAAAAAAAATACATTGCTAGAAATGAAACAGAATTTAACAGAAAGGATACTCCATAAAAAAATTCAAATCCTACTAGTAAAACCCAGCCATCGTAGTGCTGTAGTGCCCTAATGCACCCCTTTGCTGAGGCAAACGACCCCTGCAGCTCAGGATCCAGCCAGGCACAGAGGCCGCCCCGCCGGCACTGACAAGCCTGGAATCTCAGCCCGCGGCTACTCCCAACTCTGGGAACTGCCCCCGGCTCCAGGGGCAGCCTGTTGGTGCCTTCAGGCACATCTGGAAGCCTCTGTGACTTCCACGGCAGCTATGGTGGTTTGTGCCTCGCGGCGCACCAGGTCTGCTGCCAACACGCGAGGGACACTGCGAATCCCAGCAAACGGGGCCACAGTGGATTCCCCCCAGATCAGCATCCTCAGGCCAGTTACTTTATTTCTCCTTAAAACTGCGAAAGAGTAAAAACTCACCCCAAAATTTTGAGTTCAGACTTACAAAATGAAAATTAACAAGAAAAAAGAAACCCCTCAGAGAGCTAAATCCAGGAGCACAACTACCCTTGCAAATCACGCTCAGAGAAATGAACAACAGGAGTAGAACAGGAGAGAAACACTCCACCTTGTACGAGCAGGTTCTCGGGGAAAAGAGCTTGCTGAACACTAGAGAGCACTGCAGCACTTGCATCCTTCCAGGAGCTGAGAGAAAAATCTGATCCTGCTCTGTGCTAGTGCATTTATTCCCTCCTGTGAGTCATCAGGGGGCTGGCTTATCAGAAGGCTTTAAACTTCACTACTAGACTGGCTAAGCAAGGCATGAATCATGATTCCTTTGAGCATAAAACATCACAAAACCCGGACTTGGGCTACTTATCTTTGGATTAATGAAAAAATAGGAAAGAGCAATAAGCGGGCGGCGAGGAGCCAGCGAACGCCGCAGATCTGCCGGAGGGGATTGACGAAGCAGAAAGGAACTGACTAAATCACAGCATGACTTGGAGTTGACGTCAATGTGTATCTTGTTTGGAGTTTAACTTTTCCAGTTCCCTACTGCAACCCGATTCCAGGAAATCTAATGACGTCAGCCTTTTGAACTCAATTAGCTGAGGAACAGACCATTTTAACAGCGGGAGAAAACAAGCAGGCATTACAACACTCCGCTTTATTGCTCTTTCAAAGCTGTTTGCATTCACCATCTTCTTCAGCAATGAAAGCATAAGGATTTCTTTATATTAATAAAGCAATGTCCACCTTTCCTCTTATGACTACCCTTAAGTCTGTTTAAGCACATCAAATCTCAGGTGTTTACTGCTTAACCTAAAAGCAGCATCTTTTTTGTTTTAGGAAAAAAAAAAAAAAAGCATAGCTATAAACATAACAACCTATCTCTCCACAAGAACAAGGATTTAAAAGAAAACTCACGGATTTTTCAGCAGAATCCTGCATCAAGTAGTAAAGGTTAGTTATCTGAATCAATTTGTTCAAGAAGTTGCCAGCTCTAGCAGTGAAGAGAAAACTGCTGGAATCGCTCGACACTCGCGCAGCAGTGACACTCAAACCCATTCGTGCCGGCTGTCGCCGAGGGCAGAGCTACCGCAACAAGTTCAGAAGCCGCCAGCGCCCAGCCCGGCCGCGCGCAGCCCGCCGTGGGGCAGCTCCCGCGCCCCGCGCCGCCACGGAGGCTCCCGCGCCCCGCGGCTTTAC
>VZSG01000293.1:174779-193282 GCA_013398315.1 Nothoprocta pentlandii
ATGTACCTTGGACAACAACTTGGCTTCCAGGAACGAAGAACTGCTGCGTGCCGTCGGGCGACTGGGCTGCGTACTGCACGATGGTGGCGCCGGGCTGCGGGGCTCCCGAGTTGGTCATCGTTAGCGCCTGCAGCCCCTGGACGCCGTCGGAGGCCGGACTGGAAATCTGGATTGCGCCTCCTTGAGCTATCGCAACTAGGCAGAAAAGGGAAAGAGAGATCAGGCAACTGAAGAAGATCCATAACATGCTAAAGCACAGGTCCCTTTTTTAAATACACCTTGTCAGGAAGGACTCCTGGCTATCCCTCTGCTTAGAGAGCAGCTGTTCAATAAAATCTCTTTAAGACCAATTCAAACGTGCATAGATACAAAACCTGTTGCACAACGCATGCCACTTGTGTCCAATAGAAAATGCAACGCTTCACACATGTTCTTGCTTCCTCCATAGATAATTAATGGTCCGTAAATAGTTTTAATGCAGGACAATTAAAAGAAAAAGACTGATAGCTTCTATCAGAGAATCTTGTGGTTTCAAAAACCAAAAAAAGAAAGTTTAATTCCATTTTATAAACTTCCTTAAAAGGACATCTGGACAAGGGAAGCACAATTCACATTCTCTTCTTAGTAAGGGAGTAAGTTTAGGTCAACAACTAACGCCTAACAATTCATATCATGCAGTCTCAGGATTGATCATAATTATTTAGACAAAAATCAAATTCCCTAGAGAGGTTCATTAACTGCTTTTAAAATGAGCACTGTCCTTGTCAAGAGCATAAATACACTCCTGTAGCTTTCAGGAGAGAATCCAGCTCCCAAGAATTAACCAACTTTTTTCTCCTCCAGAAGATACTTAAGCCACAATCATTATCACTGCATTTAAAACAGCTCAAGATAGTTGAAGTCAGGTAAGTGCACATTCAGGATTGCCAGTTCTTTCAATTTCTGCCAGGTTCACATATTTGCTGATATTCTTGAAGCAGCCCCTGTCATAAGTACTATTTGTAAGACCCCAAGCGAATTTTGGAGAAAGACTCTGAACAAAGGAGTCTCAAAACTATATACTGAAATGCAAAAGAGCACTGAAGTAGGATTTGCCAAGTGTTATTAGCAAACTAGAAAATACTAAATAATTACTAGAGTCTTAGGTAATATTTTCAAAGTGGAGTTTTTGGGTTTCATTTTTATTCATTTTTTTTTAAAAGAAGTGGGCAATTACCAGCAACTAAACTAGTTTTGTATTTTCTTTTTAAAATAAATAATAAATACGTAAATTTCTCTCAAGCAGCACCCTGGATGCAGCGCTGAGGCCCATGTGCACCGCTGCCCCAGAGATCACTGTGACCTCCAGCTCCACGCTTGGAGTAGCATCATGCAGGATGATGTAGTTCACCACATGGGAACTAGCTGTGTGCTGCTCACAAGTTCCATAAAGCACTGGGAAAAATGGAATAAGAGGCTGTGTTTGTCTGGCCTCCAACAGACCAAAGGCCTCACTTGGAGAGTGGGTGGAGGAGGGAGAACAAGAAAACCCCCCCGTCCTTTCTCTCTCGCCCGTGACGTGCAGGCCGGCAGTGGGTTCCCAGCAGTGGGTTCCCAGCAGCAGCAGAGCAGCCTGCAGCACCTCTGGTCCGCATGGGAAGCGGCCAGGCACAGCTGGGCACAGCCGGGCACAGCCGGGCACAGCCGGGCGCTGCAGCCCAGACCATCGCATGGCCGCAGCGCCCATGGGAGATGATGCCGGGTGGGCGCCGGGGCGGGAAAACCTCAGCGGAGACTCACAGGAGGCCGGGAGCCTCGCGGCGCCGGCGGCAGCAGCGCTCGGTTCCCTCAGAGCGCAACTCAGCGCCCTCCAAGCAGCAACAAAGCAGCTCCTGCAGCTCCCTCCCTCCTGCAGGAGTGACCCCCATGGCCTCCCCACCCCGCTTCTCGCAGTCTCTGTGCAGACGTTTGATGCCATCCAGCCTCACTGGAAACTGTGACTCCTGTGAAGAGCACAGGATTCTTCCTGACAATCCCTGACTTCTCCGTCACACAGGCAGACGTAAGCGGCGTTTTATCTCCTAGCTTCCTAGACTAGTGATGCTATTAATGTCGTTCTCCAAGCATGATCAACAGCTCTAATGGAGAAAAACAGTTCAGATCTTTCCCTCCTTTCCACAACCGGGAAAAACACCTAAATCTAACCTTTCCCAAAAGGATTTCTTAATTCTCCATTTTTTAAAAACCTGCCCTAAGAGAGCAAGCAACCCAAACAGATGGCAAAGATGCTCTTTATGTAAAGCAAGTATTAATTTCCCATACACTGTTTCAGAAAGGACATCACGATAAGCACAAGAAGGCGAAAAAAAGGCAGGGGATGATTCACACGTGTCGGCAGCACAAACAGCCCTCGCGTGCTCAGAGCATCCCCACGGAGCAGGCAAACCAATTTTCCTGTGCTCGATAACCTGCATGACAAAGCCACAGGCAGAGCAGTTTGGCAGTCAGCTCAGGTTACACAGCTTGTGAGACTTGCCCTATGACAAACTATCAACTCCTGTTACTGAAAGGTCAACAGATAGAAAGGTTGGTGAAAGTAACTGGAAAAAACATCTCATCTGGCTGATGACGTCCATCAGTCTGCCTGCTCCCATACGCCAAAACTAAGAGGCTCTGAGAAAAAAAGATGTTCTGAAGAGCCATGGCAACAGGCCATCTCGGCTGGCAAAAAAGAATGTAAGTGAGTAATAGTTAAAATTGCTGCTAATAGGAAAAGAAAATGTCTTTTGTCAGGTAATTTTACTTATCAAGTTCTCCCCAAAACAGTTATGCCAGCCTCTCAGAGGCTGAGGTCAAGACGATCTTTTCAAATACCAACCTATTTCCATATAGCCCGTGGTGCACAATATGAGAGAGCAAACAAGCAATTAGCAAGCCCAGGAGCATGTGAGCCCCGTTTTACACCACGGCCGCGCTGCAGTGACCAACTCGCCGTGGCCACAGGCATCTGAAGGGGCTTCATGTTTAGCCTGCTACACAAGCTGCCCCACGCGGTGCTGCCCCAGAACAGGGACACTCGGGAATGGCCGGGATAACCTGAGCTGAAGAGCCCTCCACAGGACAGAGAAAAGGCAGGGGCAGCGGCCTGCCCCGTATCCACACGGACCCCAACTCACGGGATGCCGCATTCCCAGACCAGCACATCCTGCCTTCCGACACGAGGCTGCTCAGTGCTCAAGACTGCAAGTCTGGAGCCAGGTTCTTTGGGTTCCCTTTACTAATGCCTGCCCATCCCTGCTGCGGCCTGGATCCAACCTCGAAGCCAACTTTGGAACAACAAAGGAACAGCACCCTAAGAGACATTTTGATGGAATTTTTCCTAACCATAAATAGAGGTAATAAAGAAAAAAATGCAGCAAAGGGTATGTGGCACTTTAACTTAGACAGGTGAGCTAAGAAAACAGCAAATTAATGAGCTAATAAATTAGGTAATAGTCACTTCCAGGAAGACAAGGCTCTGGAAACAAAGCTTGTAAGTCAGAATCAGCAAGGCCTATGAAGGCTGATACTGCACCTTGATGCAGAGCCTAATTACTGAATACAGAAGAAAATTTATTAAATTGGTATTTATAGATTAAATTGTCCTAAGTTCACAGCACATGTTTTAGCCTGTGGATATAATGCATTCAAAGAAAGAGTAGCAGAACTCTTCTACACTTGGCTCATGCTAAAGCCAAGTTTAAATTAAGATAAATTAGATTTAATTACATTTTTCAAGCATATTGTTGGGAATGCTCTCTGTTGTTTGATTTTTGAAAGCAAGTATTTGTTTGAACAAGAGAAAAAATGACAATAATTTCATTGCTCTTTTATATGCTTTCTCAACACTCTAATTTATATTTATTTTCAAATTAAAATATCTTTGGATGAGAAGAGTCTCCTTAAAGGTGTTATTAATAAAAGTACAAGTCTAGTTTTCTAGAGGAATCTCTAGTTAAGAAATCTTAACCCCTAATTTCTCAGAAAGCCTCAAAGTTAGAAGAATCACAAGAACATAATGCAGATAATACAGAGCTACCCTTTTAAGACTGAAATTGATTTTTTTTTTTTTCGAGAAGAAACCCAATCCAATCAAAAAGAAAATCCTTAAAAATTTCAAGAAGAGAATATAGTTTGTTCAAGGGTATCTGCGAGATTCTGGACTGGAAAACCATCAAGCAGCCGGGGGAAAAGAGCACTTGAGATACTTGACATCATGACGTAGACATTTATTTACGTCCACAGCTTAGCGAAACCATAAAAAAAGCAGTTTAGGAAGCCACAACTGGTTTTTATGCAGAAGAGTGGATAATGCCATACACAATGTTAGCTTTCTCAAAGCTGATAATTGGGCTCTGGTTGGACAAGCTAAAAATAACTCAGAAAAGCTCACATAGTGACTATAGTATAACCTGTAGAGAGCTATTCCAGCCTCTTCTATATCCCACTGTTAGTTAGTAGATTTCCTGTATTCCCAAAAGTGTTTCAGAAAACAATCCTGTTACAATTTTCCTGTCATTATATTACAGAAATAATATCTACTTTTCAGTATGTCTACACATGTGGACATGAAAAATCACACTAAAACTGAGGTTTTATTCACTACAAACTTGGAAAAAAAAAAGATACTGGAAATTAATCCCTCCCATGATAATCCCTTAGATGACAACCCAACAAAAGTATGATCCATTATAGAAAGCAAATTTAAAGTAGAAAAAGGTTCATACTCTACCCTTACTTGGACACTGGAGAAGAAAAGAGATCGGGCATTTACAAAAAGCAAATTCAAAGTAAAAAGGCAAGAAAAAAAGACGACTCCAACCTTATACTTTAAGAAAGCTCCCTAACAGCCAATTTGTGTAACATCAATAATCACAGTCATATGGAATATGTAATTTATAACACTGAACATTTGTGTAAAGATAACGCTGTATCAACCAGACTAAAAAATTAACAATCAACAAACATTAACAAAAAAACAGACTCAAAGTCTGTCATGCCCACGTTAGGAAAAATCAAATATATATAAAACAAACAAAATTATTTAGAAATGCAGAGCTCTCCTTCTTCTTCATCAAACACTTCTACTTCATTACGATTTTTTGGGGGGAACAAGACAGTTCCTACACATGTAGTGCAGCACTGCACAGTATCTTTGCAAACATACTGTATTGCCCTGTGCTAGTCTGATAGAGGCTGGTCGGCACGGCCATTGCAGGGATGCCGGAAGGGACTCCTTCCTCTTCAGACTTTTCTTCTTCGATTTTCGGGATGACAGGAGCATCTGAAGAAAGCTCATTCAAAATTTTCCTAAAACAGAAGACACACAAAATTTGAAACATCTATAAAGTTATTTATAAGACAAAACTAGTATCTATAAGCTACCTTTAAAAACCAACAAAGCCCTCAAAAACAAGCAATTCTTACCGGTAGGAAGGTCTTCTTGAAAGTATTTCCCTACGTTTCTGAGAATCAATTATCCCTTCCGATTCTGCAGACTCATCTGCATTTGCAATCGGTGCTACCTGTAATAGCAAAGTTTCTGAAATTCATAACTTCATTCACTCAAAAAATAAAAAAAGGTCAAAAAAGTGTTAAAAAAAAGTTTAAGAAATTTCTTTCCATGTTCATATTCAGGACGTTTATGTATGTATTTATCATATGATCTTAGACTACTTTTGCTGCAGCAAATCAGAAATTATGAGGTTAACATACAGGCATTTAAGATAAACATTTTCCATCATCCATAAAAGTAATCCAGGTAACATTTTTCTGAATGGCATCAAGGATAAAAGCAGTGAAAACAAAAGATTTATTTGAATGTAAAAGTATTATGCAGTTTAGTTTCCTTTTAAAGACAAGCTAGGTATTTAAAATGTAGACTTTTGCACTAATATATTAATATACAACACAAATACCTCTTCATAACCACAGCACACAAATGTATTTAGACAAGTTTATTTATATATACACACTTATTACACTTATGAATACATATGCATACATACAAAGATATAGCAGTACTGTGCAAATCCTAGAAACTTTTGACAGGTCCACAATGTCTCATTTTCTCAAAATTTTATTAGTATTGTTTTCACAAGTTCTTTTGTCTTAAAATTAGCCCCAAAGAAATCAAAACCTGCAGCTGAAACATACCCTTTGTCAGTAAATATTATATAGAACTGAAAGTGATTATTGAACAAGAAAAAAGTGCTATTTTCTTGACTCGTTTGTCTGCTCGGATCTGAGAGACATAAGGGCTTCCAGCACTTTGGTTTCTACTTTCAGAGCGTGGACCAAAGCTGCTGAGCCCAAGACCTTCCCAGGAGCATTTCTGCCCAGTGCCCCGGGGTGACCTAATTACAGATCTCCTGCCTCCCAGCCTATGGCATTAGCCTTCAAAGCCAATGTGACATTACACTGCCAAGGGCCTGGGCACCCTATGGCAAAAACAGAGCTCTCCAAGAGGGAGGAAGGAAAAAAATACTCTGTTCCCCAGGGCAAACAGGAGCAAAACAGCATCTTAGAGCCTTTCAACCTGCCTGCGACAGGAGGAGTTTCCAAAAGCCACTCCTAGTTCCTGAAGACAGCCCAAAGAGTGAGGACCGGTACTTTGGGGAAAGAGGAAGGAAATCAGAAGAAAATGTATGCATTTTAAGCAATGAAGAGAAAATGAAGAGACTGCACGAAATTTCACAGCTTTTAATCAGAACAATAGTAGAAAATGTAACATTTCACCCTGCTTGAACAGCAAGCAAGCACGTTCCCAAGGCGAACAAAGCAAAGCCTGCCATTTTTCCTGGACAGGAGTCAGACTTATCTAAATTTCAGGTACTGCTGCACTTCTCACCATATTTAAGTTCAGGCTCCTGTTAGCCTGTCAAAATCTGAAATAGTGTTGGAGAAGCATGTACAGAAGTCAAAACATCTAAATCACAAACTTCCTGACAAGAAAAAAAACAAATCAATAACAAACATATTTTTCATGTGCATGTTCAGTATTTTTTTCATCCAGAAAGCAAAGAAAACAAAGTTTAAATTGCCTTCCTGTTTAGAGCTGCAGGTGTTTGAGGGAGAGGTCATACAGGCAATAACATTAACCTTTAATTTTATTTATTTTAAGTGAACTTATACCATTTTTCCAAGTCTCCCACCATCTGTCATAGACAGAGAGATAGAAGACTAAGATAAAGACACATAAACAGGAGGAAATGGCAGGAGGCAGGAAAAAACAGCTAAGGCAATCACAAGACAGCCCCAGCTAACTCTGTAACAGAGTTTTTTCCAAGCATTTGTACAGAGGCTATGAAGCCCTCTGGTAGGGTCACCTCTTTTGTCATCCACACGCACAAATGCAACCCAAGTAAAAACCTAGAACTTACCAGCCAATAAGAACTGAATAAAAATAGTGGCAGAAATTGGAAACTACTCTAATACACTTATTGGATAAAGCTTATTCTCTGGTAAATTACAATTGTAGATTCCAGAAGGCAGTAACTATTTGAAGCAACCAAACTTTTTTTTTTTTCTATCTGCCATCCCTGTTTCAATGATCTAGAATTTCAAAGCCTCACTAGGCCGCATCACCTATACTTGCTGTACACAAATAAAGCACTGAACATGTGACCAAACTTGTGCTTTTCTTCCTCTAACCTCTATCTGAGATAAATATAATAATTCTGTGTGGCTTCTCTATTGCGGTTGAAATCTACTAAGAAGTGTCAAGCATTAAAGGTAGCTTCTGACAACACATTTGTCACCATCACTGCAGGTAAAAATTCCCACATTGCCAGTATCCAGCCTCTCTTACCCGAGACATTGATCTTGTTTGTAAGAAGCAACTCAGCTGTCATTTCACAATCAGATTTTAAGAAAATTGGAGCAAAGCATTCCTAGCCATAGGGAAAACACCAAGGGGAGCCGCAGGGATTGTCAGAATTGTGCAGGACAGCCCAGTACTGCTCACCAAGCACTGACAACATTTAAGCACTCGGCACCAGGCCCTTTAAAGTTGCAAAGATCTGACAAACATATGTTTATTTTGAAGCTGCCCTTATATTTTTTTTTCAGTTTACATATACATAGCCACAAAAAGCAATACTAGATGCTTTTAGCAGAGCCTGCTAAAAAAAAATAAACTATAACACTTGCTGTTCTCTAAACACACAATCTAAAAGACAGCCTCCTTAAAGGCAGCAAGTTCAAGAGAAGAGCGTAACAGAGCAACTGCAAGGCACACTAAAATACCACAATGTTATTACTCAAATTTGCTGTTGCACAAGCTAAGGGTTCCAAGACAACAACTTCGTGAAGGTAAACAGGAAGCCTGAAGGAATCGCTGCTGCTGGGGTGCTGCTGGGGCTGCTACCAGTGGGCACTTTGCCACCCTCCACACCCCCTCTTATGAGCAAAACTTGCAACGCTGGCAGGAATGAAGGGAAGCTGAAGCAGGGGTAAAAGGAGGGGCAGGAAAGAGGCACCAAATATGGACGCAAATGTAACACTAAAAAGCTAACCTGAACATTTTGCATTTGTGGTGACTGAATGACTGAGGGCCGTGTGGCTTGAACGACCCCCTGGACATGAACAGCTTGACTAGAAGGCAACTGCACTAGAGCTGCGGCTGGAGACCCTCTTCCAGCACCTGAAAACTGCCAAAATGACAGTCCTCACACTCGGGTAACGCGCCCTGAGGCTGCAGCCAATACTTTCAGATGTGATATTAAAACAAGCTGCTTGTGATGCCACATTTCAAAAAAAAGCCTTATGTGTGTATCATCATCATACATGGAAAAACCAGCTTTCCTAGCAAAAAATTAGTGTACAATTTTTGTAGTGTACAACTCCCTTTTCAAGGGAGTGACTGAAAGCTTAAAATTTGTCACATACAAAATGGTGAGCTTTTTCCCTTTTCTTTCCAGAGGTTTCAACTTTTCTTCCTAATTAAAAGCTACTCTGAACTATCAAAGACTAAATTTTCTGCTTCCAGCATGAAAATTAGCAAAATCTCAAGACACGTAACCAGAAATACCAGAGCACATTGACGTGATGTTTCTGCAACAACATATGGGCACAATATACTGAGCTCAAAAAGGAAAAGTCCAAAACTTTTGTTTTTCCTTTGTTTTGTTTAAAACTGTAAGTTTATATTCAACTTTTGCTCTTCAGGCAGCTGTTCTGAGAACTTTTTTGAATAGCAAAATGATTGTTAGAATAAAAAAAAAAAAGAAAACCCCTCTTGGATTCATGAAATTTTTAATGTAAAACACCTTTATTACATGTTCATCAGTACCCAAACAGCTCAAAATTGAGCTGTTGCCAGCAGAACATTGCTACAACAACAACAAATACAGGACAGAGAACTATCTTCTTCAAATCTAGAACAACTGAAAAATAATGGCAGCCCTCTTGTGTTTAGGAACACATCTGCCCCTTCCTTCTGGTAAGGTTTCAAGCACACACACCTTTGCCCGGCCTTTGCCTCTTAGTCAGCTACATCCAGAGGACAAATGGGTTTAGAAAGAGTTAAAACATCCATGGACGACAAAATAGTTCAGTATTGAACCATTAACTCTACTAACAAAAACAAAACTGAAGCAAAGGGAAAAGTTTATGACAGATTTTTCTATGATAAGACATCTCTGAACTCAGACACAGAGAAAAGAAATGATAAACATTATCAAGGCTATAGGATAAACAGAGATACTATTCGTGTTTTTCAGAAATTCAAAGTGAACTTCATTAACTTATTTCAATGTTCTGTGGGTACAAGAATGAACCATCAGTCATATCTAAGAGTCTGGTACCTCCCCCCTTCCAGGCTTGGCTTTCAGTCAAAAAAAAAACCCCAAAAAAACCCTATATCTGGTGAAAAAGGAATCTGCAAAATACTCTAAGACCACAAATTTCTGAGCATTAGAAGGTAAAACAGATGACAGTGAGAAGAAAACACGATACAATTCTGAATAAAATTAACAGTTGTTAGATAATATGTTTTGCATTTATCCTATATTCACAATGAAGATTTTGTTCTTGAATTCAAAGTATTGAAGGTTAGAGAAAGTTTTTCATGATTATTAAAATGCACTATTATCTAAAAGGTCAGATGTTGACTCAAATTATCTTCAAGAAAAAATGTTTCTAGGAAACAGAGACAGGATCTTGCCAGCAATCGCTACCTAATTTTTCAGTTGTTATAGGAAATTGAACAGATTCCCAGGAAATAAAGCAATTGAGAGCATTTCTAACCTGTAAATGGAAACAATTATTCCTTAAGTAGTATCAAATGGCAGCATGCAAAAAAAAGATACAGAAACCTTCTTCCCATTTATAAAATAAACATTACTATTAAGAAACAGTTATCTAAGAGTCTTGAAGACATAAAGTGTATGATCCAGTTTGTTTGAGGCAAAGGATAGGCCCAAGCTCCAAGGGAAAAGCTTGGACAAGGGGTAAAAGCATTTACAGAAACACTAACTTTTCAAAGCATATCAGAAGGACAATGTCACCAATCTTTTCAGTTTCAGCCCTCACAATGACAGCAGCAATCTGTCACGGAATGAGTGTGGGGGGGGGGTAAGTGACACAATGCACTTCACTCGTATGAAAGAAATAATAATAGGGTTTATTGATATGGACAATGATTTCACGAGATTCTATGGCAAGGTCGCTAATTATTATTTACTGCATGGAGGTTTATGATAACACACAATTATCGTGGATACCCTCCCATTGGGTCACGAGGTTCAGATTGGACCCCTTTGCTTTCCAAGCTCCTTCTGAGAGGAGTTTGGGTGTGGCTGGATCCAATCCTAGTCCCACACCTGGTCAACGGTTTATGACTAAGGAATTTTGTGCACAGTTACAAAGTAAAGTTTACAAGTCCAGAAAGAGAGCGCGCTATATTCACTTACCACAAATCTGTTGTGGAAAGGGATCTCTTAACCTCAAGGAATATCCTTGAGAGGCGTCCCTGCTCAAAGGGAGATCCTGGAGCTCAAGGGGCTCTTGGGCTGTCCACGTATTTATGGGATAAGATGTTTGACTTATGGTCATTTTTTTCATTTCAGAGAACTTTTGTCTGGTGTATGCACCATCAGCCTTAACTCCCCATCAGGATGCAGCCATCAGGACTTATTGCTGGTTAATGTCTGAGTCTGGGAAGAAATCAGGGAGCCAACTACCAGGGTCAGATAATATCACTGGTGCTTAACACCTGAATACAGCTACCTATGTAAAGTCAAGTTGAGCTGAGAAAGGAGCACATCCATCATACAATCAGATGCAAAACCCCAGTGCTTCCAAAAAAGCATTCTGAGTGTGACACACATGAAACAGCACAACAGGAACGTTGCTTGCTGTGTTCAGTACACAGAGGGTCAGGCACATGTCATCAGGAAGCAATCCAGTGCTTGAAATTAAAAAACATCACGTTCACTGAAAAACTCCTTCTGCAGTCTACCTACACAAGGGAAAATAAAATCCAAAACTCAGCTAATACTCTTCTAAAGTATACAACTGAACAAGAAAAAGGCTTTTGTTCCCTTTAATTGATCTAGAAGATTAAATGGAGGAAGGGTAGAGACATTACTCTTAAAAACGAGTGAAAACAAAAATCTTCATGCCTGCTCATTCCTATTTTAAACAGATAACTTGATTTGATCACAACTTGCTAAGTTCTACAAATACCTAGAAGTTACACAATGTGCAAATTAGGGTATCATAACATCTGTGAATGATATGTTGTATCTATGATTCTTTTGCACTAGGTTTATTTTCTATATTCGAGATTTAAAAATTCATCTCTAATCTCATATTTTACAAATATCTTTATATTAAATTTGTTAAAGCATTTTTGATTCACATTTCATTCTGCATTACTTTCAAATTGCATCCTTCTGCATTGTCTGAAATACCAGAACCTTTTCACATATGAAATTATCAGGTTGCTCACTCAAACGCTGACTGAACACAGCCTTGGCAAAACAAAACCTACTTTCTGACATCAATGATGAGCAATGCTACCTATAACATCAGCATTTCAAGGGCTGTCCAGCATAAAGACTGAAAACAACCACAGAGGCAGCTCAGCAACAGAGGACGAGGGAACAGCTCAACTCATTCATCATGTGATTAGATGGTGTAAGTGGTTTCTCCCTGGCAATGGCAAGGTTTGCATCTTGCAACGCTATTTGGGGGTGCAACCTCCTAGGTGTGCAACAGGCAAGCCTAAGAGCTTCAAAAGACATGGACCCCGAGAGCACTACTGGGCAGAGGGCGAGCTCACCAGCCTGCCTGCTCCTCATAAAGGAGGAGAGGACTCCACACACGTGGGCACCTCTAAGAACAGCTCTAGGAGGAAAGGCCGAAGACAGGGAGGTCTGGATCAATTCCCCAGCTAATGCCGAAGAGGAAGTGCCTCATTTTTTGGGGAGGCTTGGTTAAGTTATTTCAGCCACCTGGTGACAGTACCACTTGAAGCACGAACACCACGGTGAGAAGGCTACAGGTTGCTACATGCTCTGGACCCACATTTGGCTGGGCTAATTTAAAAGCAGTATGATCAGGAGTGTGGCAGGCTTCTGGGGTGCTCAGTTTTCAGCGGCAACATTTAAAGTTTGGACACCCCTGAAGTGCTAAATCTTAACAGTCCAAACTTGCAGTAGTTATATACTCCCAGCTTCAGAAAGAACTTACGAAGGAAGCTGCCCCAGCTCCCTAGCACAGCAGTTATCCTCAGCTTTGTAAAGCCTGAGCCCTGCCTGGTCCAGGGTAAGTGCTGAGAGATCAACAACAATGTCTCTGAGCAAGACGGCAGGTAACAAACAAGGCACAACAAAACTCAAAAGTGATTCAAAGAACTCATCAAGAATGTAGGATTGAGAAGGAGAGAGAAGAGAAAAAAAAATAAAAAGTATTTTTCCAGACCTGAAAAAGTCTGAAGTATTTTGCTCTTATATTTTTATATTATAACTAGTATCATGTAGCTGACCACAGGGTAAGGGAGATGAAATAAGGTCTCTAAGAAGCACTATAAAAGGAATAATTAAAAAAAGAACAGCAGGAGGATACAACCTTTTAGCAGAGGGTAGAAAACAAAACCCTGCTGCATCCTTTTCTCGACTAATAACTTATAATAGAAAATTTTCAGCATTGGGGGTCATCTAATTACACCACAGTTCTACAGCCCAGCAGGGTTAGCAGTTCCAGTAGGAGACACCAGGGATGTGTATCTTGCTCCCCCTTTTCAATATAGGGAGCAAACATTTCCTCAAAAAAGACAGAAAAAGAAAAATATATGGTTATATAAAATATTTTGTGCATGTGCATGTTTGCGTGTATATTTATCTGGACCTATATATATGAAATGCTATGCCTCCTATGCCACTGCATGCCTTTTGCTAGTCCCTATCTGGCCAAAGCAATATATCAAAAGCAGCAAATGAGTATTAAAAGATAACCCATTAAAATGTTCTTCTTCTGACTGAAGAAAACCAACGTTGAAAAAATACCCAGCTAAAAACCAACAGCAACAAAAGTGTCTGAGCAGCAGCCCTCAACTGTAGCAGAAGGGCATTTTTCACCCCTTGCTAAGAGCCAAGTCTTCCTCCCCATCTCCATTTCTGCATGGTTGTAGGAACATTAATGGGGTAAAGGCTGATGGGTTGGCACAAGCTGCTCCTTAAGGAGTTGCCTGCTCTTCTCGGCATTTCCCACAGCCCACAGTGGAGAGGGACAGGAGCTCCCAGCTCTGCGGGGCCTCTGACCAAGGAGGGGTTCCCACGCATGAACTGCCTTTTCTCCCAAGTCCTCAGCGAGGAGCAAGCTCCAGGCTGCCCCCTTTGCTCCCCGTGTCCCGGGGCTCTGCTGGGATCTGTTACTCTCCCGGAGTTTGTGCTTTTAACTGAAAGACCCAGGGCACATGCCCAGGGTTGCTGAGCCAGCCCAGCTGCTGCCGGGAAGTGCTCAGCTATGAAAAGCAGCCAAACATCGCAGTGCTGCCTGTGGGGTCCTGGGAGCCCTCGAACAGCACAGCAGCCACATCTGGGTCTGCTTCCACATTTAAAGTCCCAGTGAGAGGGTTCACATACGTGAATCTTCAGAGACTATTGGCCAAACTAACAGATTTTACAAAGAAACCATGCTGGTGCTATCAGTGAGCATTGCTATCTGTCTGAACTGTTGGAATGGAAGCAGCAAGGGAGGACCTGAACACAGCAAAGAAAATAAAATATTTGGTCCCATGCTCCACTCTTAAAGGGCGAAACAACAAGATTCTTAGTGTTGCAGGTACTAAAACCACAACCAAATGCTGTCAGTAACAAAACCAAGAAAAAAATCTTCAAACACAGTTGGATATCTACTTTGTATAAAGACAATGACGACAACAACAACAACAACAGTGCAGCAACAGAAAGCAGCAGCAGGATTCTCATTTGAAAATACACCGAAAATAAGAATCAGGTATTTAACGTTCCAAATATATAGGGTTAAATAATTGAAGATCCCTCTCTTCAATTGTACAGGAATCTTACTGCGCAATATGTGATGTCAATAAACTCCATATACATCTAACCAGTCCCAAAGGCCTGTCAAAGCATTTCTAAAAAGCCTCGCAAATGGATCTATAGTTTCCCGCATGATGAATCTTAGCACTGGCAACACCAACATTATTTCTTTCAGGGGCTGAATAGTTCAGAGGATTATTTTTAATGTTTGAAAACTGTTATTAGCTTTTTTTTGTTTTTCCTTCATTAACTGCCAAAAGATCCAGGTACAATTACCACACAGAACAAATAAAAGGCATTTTAGAAAAGCAGACACTGCCATCAGATGCGCCGAAATGAAGCAAGAACAACAACAAAACAAAATTAAAATTGCACTTGCAGGACTAAATACATTCTGTACAAAATCCAGAATTTGGAAAGAACTTAAATTTTCATTCATTTTTCATTTTTGTTATACATCTTTGAGATACAAACATTTTAAACTACATTAGATTTCAGTCGATGATTTCAATCATCTCAACCAAAGAGGAACCTATTTCCACTTGCATAACACATATAACTATCTCAAAAAAATGAAAAAAAAAAAAGCCTAGTGATCATTGTAGCACATTTTGAAAAGTTTAGTCCCCTTCAAATGTTACTTTATAACTGCCTCAATGTAATATTAGTCCTTTGTTAAATACAGCAGGCAGTTTTCAGTTAGACCTTTACTATTCTATCAAATAATAAAAAATAACAAAAAAATACAAAACCAGATAAACTCATGCCAATTGCTAGGAGCAACAACTGATACAGCAATAAAGTTGTAGCAGTTCTGAATGTCACTTATATTGAGTCTTCTCATCTTCCCATGTTTTGACTTACCTGAGATATGGGGGAAATCTGACTTTGGCCTGGCTGATTCTGGATCTCTCTCTCTGGCACGGAATCCACTGCATTTCCATCCTGCTGCGATTCAACCATTTCCATGGTCATTTGTCTAAAGGTAAGTACACACAGACATAAATAATACAGCATAGGGAAGTATTAGGCATCTAGAGAGAAAAGTGCAATTCCAAACTGTTTTGTGCTTGCAGCCATGAGACAAGAATGAACAACAAATAACTCCGCAAAACTGAGATAAATCTAAGTCCTGCCTCCTCATTCCCCCATGTTCACATCCTCACACAGCCAGGGGCTTGGAAACCCAGGTATTCAGGAGAGCTGCACGGAGAGGAACGGTTCTCAGGAGGAGGTGACACCTAAGTGCCGGGGTCCTGCGGCAGAGCAGGCAGGTGGCCCGGACAGCAGGACCTGGGATGATCCATGGCTGCTCCCTAGGACAAGGCTCTGGATGCCCAGCAGCCAGGGGCCACAGCCTCGGTGCTCATGCAATACCAGGCACGGATCTGTACTGGAGTTGCCTGTGACCTCCGTGTGGCACAAGACCCACGGATCAGCCACTCTTTCTGCTTTGCGGCTTTTAGAATTCACCCACGTTTCATCAGATCAACAGATCCGTGACCCTCAACCGGGCCTGCGAGTGCCAGCTCCACAGGGAGAGGCCCCAACTCCGCCTGCAGTGCAGGAATGCTGGTACCTTCCCGCTGTTCTCCCATACTTCTTGACACACTTGGTCATTATGGTGGCCGGTTGTGACTGGAGCAGGAGCGTCGGGACCCCCCAGCCCCTTCCCCACTCCAGAGGCCGCAGCGGAGCCACGACTGCTGATGTCACAGGCGGGACCCGGCAACGAGGGTCCCATTCCAAGGGGCTCCCGTTCCCGGTGGGCCCCTTCCGTGGGGTGCCCCGCTCGCCCGGAGAGGCAGCCCTGCTGCTGCAGGGGCTGCTAAGGGGCCAGTAAAGCCGGCACCAACGGTGCCAGGCTCAGCGGGCCAGGCAGGGCGGCACTCGCAGCTATTTCACCTCCCTGGCAGCTGCTGAGGCTTCTGCTCAGGTCTGACATGAGGATGCAAAACAGGCTAGAAAGAGAGTCTGCTCCCAGCTCTGGAACTGAGTCCCACACGTTACACGTGAACTCCATTAAACTGGGTTAAACATAAACTCAACTCCCTTTGCTGCAGCACGTTACAGAACATACCACACCAACTCCGGGGGCGGGGGGGGGGGAAGGGGGAGGAGGAGTAAATAAATAAATAAACAAAAAGGCCCTAAACTGCACCCTTTTTGCCTCAAGTGAAGGCATGGAAAAAATCAGTTTATCTGCCTGGTCACAAAGGAACCTAGTCAAACCGTGCAGGGAAGCACGTGGCTTCCCCATGGATGTTGGTACTTCACTGACGGCCTCGGCAGCTGGAGCCGGCGCCCTCAGCCCGGCCCCCACGGCTAGAGCTGCCGGCAGCCAGACCCACGCAAGGCTTTGGGCGCTGACATCACATCTTCCCCTGCCAAGAGAACTCCCCTCTTCCACGCCAATATCGGCTCAGATTAGATTCGTAACAGAACATCTCGTACCTAATACTAGTTTAATTCTAGTACAAGTGCTAGGAGAACAGCTACTGATTTGCTTTATGCGGGCACTGAAATATTCAAGCTTCGAATCCAAACCCACGTAGCACATGTAAGCTACTACTGGCTGAAAAAAGAAATCTCACAAAAATAGGATACATCGTAAAATGTGTACACAGTGATGGACACTGTACAGCAGATAAACATCAGTGAACACCAATCTATTCGTAAGGATTATACTCTTTCAAACTACTTTTTCTCAGTGGCAACTCACCTTAAGCACTATTTTTCTAAAGGTATACCAAGAAAATACATTCCACTGTAGTTTACTCTTCTGGCATCCCAACGTTATCTCAAACTACATGGTCAGCACAGGATATTCCTCTCTTGCCACAAGTTTTACACAGGGCAGAGCGAAACACCACCAAGTCTAAGAGGAACATTATTCTGCTCTAATTAGAGAGCCTTTGCAAACAACGTCAATAAAAGCGTTGCAGATACCCAAGAGGGGCAAAGGCAGACCTATTTTCTACTCTCTTTTCCAAAATAAGTCTCAGGGTTAAAACTCATCAAGGCTTCTTCAGTCGGTAAGGACAGCACCCCTGCCAGGACAGTATGAAGGGGCAACAGGAGAAAGTTTCCCATGTGACCTAAAAAAATACAAATAATTTAAACCTAGATACATGAATCTTTGGGAATTCTTTTTCCATAGATAACAAGTTAAGTATAGCATCCCTTTCAAAGTATACCCCCATGTAAGAGAAATACCTCTCTCTCTCTCTCTCTCTCTCTCTCTATATATATACACACACACACACACATATTATTTCCTCTCCAATAACAGAACTTGTTCTATAAGTTTTTGTTTGTTTAAGTTTGTATTTCATGTCTGCTTGTGAGCTTCGACTGTGAAAGTAAGCTGGTGCAGGGTTTGGCAAAACTTAAAATACACAACTTCTCTAATTAAATAACCAGAGACATTTTAAAAATAACTTCTTTATTTTAGCATTACTTCATACATCAAAAACCATTTAACAGGGATGGCTTAATCCTAAAGAAACTGTAAGGAAAGGGGTAAGACATGTACTTCAACCCTTGCTCTAGGTACTCCTTTGAAGGCTTTGACCCACGGGGAAGCTACCGAGAGGCAAGACGTGAACTTACAACCACCTGCTCGCCATTAAACGGGGCCCCATCCACCCACAGCGCGGAACCTCTCGGCACCTATCGGCTCACGTGTACGCTTCGGCAGTGCCCGGCGTTTTAAGCGGGAAGTGTCAGTTATGAAACCTAGGGTCTGTTTTGCTACGTGAGCAGCCAGCTGGTGAGCGCGCCGTGACGCACAACGCGCAGCCCATGGGCCCCTGATAGCAACTTCTTCCCGCAAAGCTCCCGGCACTACCAGAACACGTCGTCTCTTGCATCGCCCCAGCTCGTAACATCCTTCCCTTCCCCTGCCAAGACACAAACGTCAGCGAAACGCCCCAAAAGAAGCGGAAGCCCCCGAGCTGTCCGCACGGCTGCGCGCAC
>VZSG01000293.1:202999-241121 GCA_013398315.1 Nothoprocta pentlandii
GCGCTGTGTCTGTCTGTCCGTGCGCACGAACTGGCGCCCAGCGTGGCCCGGCATTAGCTGTGTATACGCTGTGTATCGGTTATATAGCTGCTTACCCTGGTGTACGTTATGTGCCTGCTCACCCGAGGGCTCGCCGGGCGGGCTCGGCTGCCCACCGCCTGGACAGCATCAGCCCCCGGGGTTGATACTCGGCCCTGGCGTGATCTTGGTCATTAAAGGTGCCAGTGTTTGTGCCAGCTGTTTAATACCCTGGTCTGTTAAATGGCACAGCAAGTACTGAGGTACCGCTGAGCCCGGGAAAGCCCAAGAACTGTGGGGAAAAACCTCCTGCAGAACTTGTTAACATCACGTAAATAAATCTAAACTTGTATCCCCAAGAAAACCAGCGCAGGCCTAGCTCTGTGCAAGTCATCCCACACCTGAATGCCTCTGTGCACGTATGGATGCTTAGTGCTTCGTTGTTGCTGGTATGATGTGATGTGTGGTGAGGAAGATTTTGCTCAACCTTCCTCCCCCATTTGCTTGGCCCTGAAGGAGCTCATCCTTCTGCTCCTAGTTACCAACAGGGAGCTGCAGGGGAGGCAACTTGTAGCATGTAACGCTCGGCTAAGCGAACCCAAAGCATGACTTAGGATGCTTAAAGTTCTTGTGAACCATGATAGCCTCTGCTTGTGGCCATCTGCAAATGCTCCTCCATTTGTGGAATACCTTATATTAAAGCTTATAGGTGAAAATTACTTCCCCCTCTCCCTTCCCCCACAGAAGTTGAGCTTAGTTGTAATTTATTTATTCATGTTTCTTTAGGACATATACCATATAGCATTTTTTTTAGCTTTGGCAGATGTGCTGTATCCAGATGTGTTGGTTTTTTTTCAGTCTGGTTACTTTTCTGTTTAGTACATCACTATTTTCGTATCAGGATTGAAGATAGTTTATTTTTTTCTCCAAACTCAGTGATAGCTGTGTGGCAAATATAACAATTTCAGTTGCTACTGAACTGAAAATATTTGTGCATCACTTAGTGAGTGTTCTGTAAATCAGCAAATGGTCCTGGCTGAAAAAGATTCCGGTTCATAAAGCCTAAGATACTGTTTCGATTGTTTGTTGTTTGGTTGGTTGTTACTCCGTTGTTGTCTGCAATCAAGGCACTTGTGGGCAATATATCGATTACATTTTAAACAGAAATTGTTGGATTGCAGGGTGAGGCAAACAACCCTCTGAGTTTCCTTATTTCACAGCAGTTAAGGAGCTTGGGTAACTAGTTAGAATGAAATTTTGCACACATACGGTGTACAAGTTAAGTTTGTTTTATTTGTCCATTTTCCTTATTTTTTTTCCACTTAAAACTGAGAAATGACATGGAAGTGAGAGCAGACTAATGTGTCTGAGAAAAGCAAAGAGCCAGCAGTGATTAAGGCCCTAAGCTGCTTGTGTATATAGTTTTCCATTACATCACTTGATTCTTTACATGATAAAAACGTTTGTTTTGCCAAAAATCTGTTTGTCATGAGCTTCCTTTTTTTTCCTCTGACCTTGAAAATTTGGGAAGATGAGTTAAGGGTCACCTATCTACCTGTGTAACATGGGGATAGGAACATTCTTCTGGCTGTTTGCTTTAGTCTCGTGATGGCATCTCTCTGAGCAGGAGCCTCTGCCCTGCTTTGTGTGGGGAATGTCACATATCAGGTCCTTTCTAGATTAGGTGCATAGGGCAGAGGTGGCTAGAAACACAGAAAAGAGACCTTCACAGCTTAGACTTTCTCTTCACCCCTCTTTTATTTCTTTTTTATTTTTTTTCCGGTTTTATTTCACTAGCTCAGGTTTTTCTTTCACTAAATCTTTTTCCAGTATTTTTAATAGGAATTTATTAATGTTGCTTTGGTGTTTTCAAGCTATGCCATGTTTGAAAGGCTTGCTCTGTTTGGTTGCTGCACAGTGTGATGAGCTGCAAGGGCTCTGCGTGACACTGTGTTTAGAGGTGTTTTCATCATCTTGATCAAAACTTCTGCGTTTTGTGGGTTTTTTTTTTTTTAATATAACACCTCAAATTTTTCTTGAAAGTTTGAGGTGAACAGAGGGTACAAACTGGCAATATATGCAGTAATATAAGTATACTAATGTATACTTATATATAATAATAAGTATACAAATGTAATACATTCATTGTGCTCCTGCCCCAGGTTCTCAGTGCCCAAACTGAAGTGCTTTCCACCCTTTATCCCCCAGATAAGACAAATTCACTTTCCTCACCTGGCACCGTTAAATATGTGGGGATTAATTTCACTGGGCAGAATTTTGTTAGAGAAATGTGTGTTCTGTTATCGACTATTTGTGCTACTTTAACGTTATGTTATGCAGGATTAAAAATAAGGCTTGTGAATTTAACGTTTTACCCTCTTCATGTTGCTATGCCATTGTGTCACAACAGAGTACAAAGTCTAAAATGAAAAATTAAAAGCTACTGGTTTAATTATCTCGTGATGTTGACTGACATGTTTGATTTTTCTGCAGATTAACACTATAGCCCCACAATGTCCCTGAAACCACGCGTAGTTGACTTTGATGAAACATGGAACAAACTGCTAACAACCATTAAAGCTGTTGTTATGTTGGATTATGTTGAGAGAGCAACGTGGAATGACCGCTTCTCGTATCCTTCCAGTGAAAATCTGACGCGGGGTGTTTGTGTATGTGGGGCATATAGAGGCCTGTGTTATGCAACAGTTGCAGGGGCCAGAAGCCCTTTGTAAGGTTGTATCTGATGCTGGTCCCAGGAGTCAAAAGTTTTCTGTATGCAAAATCACCGTGGCAATAGAAAGCAAACCAGTCTGAGGTTTGCTTGCTTTCAGTAGGGTTAATATTTACATGGTGCTGTAACTACTTACAAAAATAGGTACAGAAAACTCCTTATATTCTGCTTGCCTTGCTGTTTAAATCCTAGCCATTCCTATTGGTATTATTGTAATTGAGAGCTTGCATTTTACATTTCAAGTGGATTTGTATCAAGAGGACTTAAGTCTGAGCAAACTTCTAAAATATGTAACAGTTCTAACCCACTTGCCCTGGTGTCTCTGCCTTTATAAGCCCAGAGAACACTGTGCGTAATCGGAGGATTTTGGGAGGCTTCTCAGATGTTCCTCAGAAATCTGACTGATTATTGAGGGAAGAACAATTTAAACTTAGAAAAAAATATTCTTTTTTTTTTTTTCTGGGTTGAGAAAAATGAGCTTTTGAGAAGTTTCTCATATGGGATTATTACAGTACGAGCTTGTTTCATCTTTAGGAGCTAGATTGTAAAATCACTTCTCTTTCTGAATGTGTTACCCTTTCCTCAGAATTGATTCTGTGTGCCTCTGGTTTGAGTGTGTGTGTGTGTGTGTGTGTAAATATAAACTCAAAATACTAAGTTGATAGCAGTCTGTGTGGAGCTTTGTGCAATGGCCCAATAACCTCCTAAATGGCTCTGTCATTTCAAAACTTGTAACTACTTTCTGAATGCCAGAAAGTCATCTCTTACTCACAAAGTCAGGTTCAAACAACCACAACTTGCAGATTGTTTGGGTTAATTAGAGGTGTGTGTTTTGTGGTGACAGATTGTTCTGTAGCTCAATTTGTCCTTTCTAGGCAGTTCTTGATCACTTTTTGAAGACCGCAGTAGACAGTTTTTAACTTTTAGAGTTTAAAACTGTAGCAGTTTTAAGAAGAGCACCTAAATGGATTTTCAGTTCAAAATAATAGTCGAATGAGAGTTTGCTGCTGATATTCTTGTCATATTGTTCCACTTTCATGAAATTCTTTCATGAAATTTCATTCAAATTCTTTCATGAAGTTCTTTCATGAAAGCTTTATACCCCAGTCTGCTGTTGATTCTCTTCTGGGACTGACTTTAGTTGCTCAAAATGAGTAAGAGACCACTTACGAAAAGCAGGCTCAAGAAGCAGACTTGCAGGAATCATTTGGAATGTAATTCTTAATACTCTCGTGTTTATCTCAACTTTCTTCCTGGGAAGGCGGCACTATTAGCACCTTATCTAGCATCTTGCAGACACATCTCACTCCAAAAGGCTGCTGACTGTGTCTGTATCCTCTGAAGCAGAATGGCCTGAGGAGCTTGTGGGACTAGGACTTCCAGCTTGGGTGTTTAGTACTTCTGCTTGTTTCAATGAAGTTATGTTTTAATGTTAGCTAAGTAGCCAACAGCTTTTTGAAAGTGGTAGCTTTTCTGTACAGCTGGTGTAGAAGCTTTTTCTTTTTTTCTTCTCAAAAATAAGTACCTGAAGTATTAATTAAAATGCTAGGTCTTGCTAAAATATATATTCTTGCTTTTAATGGCTTTGCATTCTCTGCTAAATTGCAGTTAACTGCAATAGTCTGTGTTTACACATTGGTGTATGTATCAGGGCTTTCCAAAGATCGGGCTTCATGCGAAGAAGAAAAGTAAGTGAATAAGCACAACCAAAAGGCAGAAAAATAATTTGAACCATCTATTCAGTGAACTAACCTGTAAAAAGAATTGTTATAGTATTGAATCTGTGTCATCTCTCTGTAGTGTAAAAATGACATGAAAATAAACTGTAAGATAAAACAGAGAGCTCTGATTCAGTCTACAGGAGTCCATTGCAACAAGTTGTTGCTGGCTTTTTTGTTTGCTTGTTTTTGTTCGTTTTTGAGACTGCTGAGATCAACCAGAGTATTAAGGTATTTTAGGGGGGGATGCTTGTAGTGTGCAAATTCAACAGCTGGAATTGGTTCTTGCCTCTGTACTTCCCTGCAACTTGACTGCAGGGTTCTCTTTACAACTCGATGATAATTTCATTGTTAAATATAACCTGTATCTCCTGCTTGAAATGCTAAGAAGCCAATGAGCTGGAAACCCCAACCATGTAGTGTTAAAATCTGCTGGAAAAGATCGCTCGCAAGATCGTGTGTCACTTTATTTAAACACTGAGTCATCTTGAGCTACCTTTGACCTTCAGATTTACTCTCTGATTCTCTGCAGAAATAAATGTTTCTGGAGTTGCTTCATTGTCCAGTAATTGAGTGACAATTATATCCCTCTATTTGAGATGTTATTCTAAATTTGGTTCTTAGGAATACCTTGAATAACTCCTAGGCCTTTTGCTTCTAGCTATTTGGCAGGTAGGGGAATGCTCTTTGAGAGGCTGATCAAGCTAGGTTACTGCTTGCCGAAAGGAACTTAACAGCACATAAATGAACTAGCACTCCAACTTTCTTGAACAGGAGAGACCTCAGGATCCCGCTGCTGTTCTCTTGTGTGTTTGTTTCCAGCTGTTGAAGCGATTGTTCCACCAACCACGTAACTGGATAAACAGTGTAGAAGGGTACGTGGGCTGTGGTGTAAAGGCAGGGCGGTCAGTGCTGCAAACATTTATATAAATATATCTGTGTATACATATATATGGAAACATATATGCAAGGTGTTTATAGCCTTTTGTTAACTCTCATCCCCACATGCCTCTTCCCCTGCCTTCTACCTCCAATTTATCCGACAGTTAGGAACTGGGAATTTATGAACAGTGCATTTGTTAACGTGTGTATTGAAGATGGGAATGAATCCAAAGGGAAGGGCATGAACCTGATTCTTCCCCCTGACCCTGAGTCCTCGGGCTCCCTGAATTGCAGTCGTCAGGTGGGTGCTAGTGCCGTGGGAGATGGATGTGACAATTGCAGAAATTCTGCAGGTGCTCTGGACCTCTCTTCAAAGCCTTCTGTTCATATGTGGCTTTAGCTTGATACTTTTTTTTTTAACCCTTAGGGCAATAATTGTGATCATTTAGGGCCATATAGCATTCTGTTGCTGATCAACATTAATCCTTCTTCCTCTAGTTTAAAACGGATTGAGTTTTCCACTGCTGCCTAATGCCCTCCAAATAGCAGCTACCAGATTACTTAAATTGCACAAGATTTTTGTTCTCACATCCTTCAACCCAGAGCAAAGGCCCCTAAGCATCAGTTGTGCTTCAGCTTCCTTGAACTAGCCTCAGCCTGCAGGTCAGCGGGCTGAACTGAGCGGACAGATAGATTTCACCGTCAAAGATACGTTATTGAACAGTAGAGGGTTCTTGCCAGGGACAGAGGAACAGAACAACCCTCTTTGATTTAAGTCTATCAAGTAAATTTTCAGTTATTAAACAGTAATTTTCTACTAAAGATTCTGTTATGGGATTCACAACATTTGCGGGTGGGCGAGAGTGGGGACACTCAAGGTTTGACCCAGGGATGTGTCTTTGACCTCCTTAATTTTTAGACCTGGACCCAAAGACACAGTTAATGAACAAGCCGGCCCAGGCTGTGAACTTCCTGTGAGCAGCGCGTTCCGGGACGCCTCTTGGAGAGATGCTGCTCACTTGACGTGCTGAGCAGAAATCCGATACAGATCCCTCAGAACAAAATAATTCCACCAAAGATCAGGCTCCAGTTGTTGGCTCTGCCTGAGATTCCAGTTGCCAAAGAAAGTGTGTGTGAGAGGGGGCAGGATTGGTGGGGTTTGGGGTTTGTTTGTTTGTTTTTTCACCCCGTCTAGTTGTCCTGAATCAGTGTTGTCTCAATTTTGAGCAGCACTTTCAGGAAAAGGTGTGCAAAAAAAGCTTGACATTATTCTACAGAATAAGCAAATGACCAAATGACCTCATGTCCTTTAGTTCATTTTAGAGAGATGCATTTTTTAAGATGTCCTGAAGGGAAGAAGATTTTGTTGTCATTCAGTTACTTTTTTTTTTTTTTTTTAAAGAAAAGCTCTGTTAGATCATTATGTTCCACGTGGCTGCTTTTGTGTAATGCATAGATTCAAATGTATAAGCATGGTGTTTTTAGTTTGGTAAACATTAAAAAATGAAACCAAGTACTTGGATGCCCACACCCCAGTCGGGGTCACCTCGCTTTGAGAACGGTCCCATGAAACTTCTATGGGAAGTCGGGGGGAGGCGACAGATTGTTGTGGGCCTGTGGGGAAGAACCTTGGCACTGGCTTCCCTTTGGGTTTGCTGTGCTTCCCACTTCACTGATCACGCTGCTAACCTAGTTATGCTTACTCTTAATAGCTGTGTTTTCTGTTATCCAGAAAGAAATTCGGACTTACTGATGATTGAATCTGAAAAACTTTGATTGTTCATACATCGTCTTAAATCTCAAAAAAAATGTTTTATCCTTTGTATTTCACTTGAATTCTACTAAAACGTGGAGAAAGAGGTTAAATGTTTGATATATTTTCATGTTTTAAGTGTGTATATATAAACCTTGACTTTTAGCCCAGAGACATTTATGCTTTGTGTGTGGCCTATCCTGAACCTCTTGGAGAGAGGCTTTATACTGAGACTAAAATTTTTTTGGAAAATCATGTTCGCCATTTGCACAAGGTAACCTGTGTAGTTACTGCTCTACGTGAGGATATTGTTTGACATTTCTTGGCTTTTGGGAGAGTCTTTGTGTGTTTTGTGTGGTTGAAGTACAAATTTTATGAGCCTGAGTCACAGATGAGTGTTCAGGAGGTTGTGTATGTGTGTATAGGCCAAGAAAAATCATTCTGTTATGCTTTTTAAATGCTTGTAACCAAAAAGATTGCAGAAACGTCCCAGTTTTCAGAGTGTCCTCAAAATTGTCATTAGCCTTTTGTTAAGGTGTACATGTACCCACTTTAATGTCTTGGAAACCACCTAAATATGCTCTACTAAACATAATTTCTGAAGAGGGAAGTGAACTAACAAAAATGGTTGGGAGAGAGGAAAAATAGATAAAATACTGTCAGAGCCATTAACAGTAGCTATTACCTATACAGCTGTGAATTAACTTCTGTGTTATCACCTAAGAATGATTTCAACCTGAATCATGATTCTTCATGTTGTGTATATAGGAATGATGAATAGTGGCTCCTTGATTTAAATCTAGTTCTCTTCTTACTGAAGTATAAGATGCCTGTCTCTGGTGTCTGGATAGGGAATGAGGAATTTCAAACTCTGCTGGATGCCGCTGCCAATTTGCTGTTCTTTGAATGTAGGTATCCATTTGTCCCATAAGATAGACTGAGCACGTCAGTGGGACATTATACTGGAAGGTGGCACCTTCCCCCCAACTAAATCATTCACTAACCTGTCAGATAACCCAGTTGGCAAGTGCCTCTCAGCTTATTTGCTGTGCTGAATGGCCTCCCTGGGAGTAGCTGGGCAGCACAAGCGCAGGTAGAAGCTGTGGGAAGCAGTGGAAAGCCCGTGTCCCCCTTGACTTGCTCCGCTGCTGTTGTGTGAGATTGTGGTGGAAAACCTTGGTGAAAGGTGCTGCAGAGAAAAGGAGTCGTGATTCTGTCTCGTCCCTGAGCTTTCCTTTAGTAGGTAAATTTTGCCAAGGCTTTGTTGCTTGGGATGGAATTTTTAAAACACACGCTAAAGAACTGTGATGAAATTCCTAGAATCTCATCCTCCTCCACGAATCATTCTAATTTGTTTGAATCCGAAATGTTTAATTTATTCTTGTGTACATGAATATACATTGAAAAGTTTAGTACAGCAGCATCTTCTTACATGATAATTAGTTTAAACTCCAAAAGATAGGGGGATAGATTTACAGAACTTGAGACAGGTTTACATTTGTTAATATATATATTTGCGCATATCTATTCTTTATTTAATTTGTTTTATTGCCAGGATTCTTCATAGCTGTAAGAGCTTGTCCCAACCAGTAAGCTATACTGACTTGGAGGTGTTTATAGCTGAAGTGAGGCACCGAATCTAGTGTGCGTGTGGCTACATGGCCTTAAAATTGGTCTGTAACAACCAGGAAACGATTACCTGAGCCAACATGGTATGAGGATATGAGAGATCCTTTTTCATGCTCTTCCAAAAGTGCTCCTGTAGAGACAAGTATAAAATAAAAGAGCAATCTCTTTAATTCATTTAAAATGCAAAATAATTTTTGCTACTGTAGTTGGCATATGAAAACTCCATAGCAAACTTTTAGTCTGCTTTCAGGTCAGTGCAATGACATTATTTTCAAAATGGTTAAAAGTCAGGTGAAGGTCTTGATTTTGAATCTTTGCTTGTTACTGCAAAACAGTAATCCTTTTCACTTTTACATTATAAGTATAAACTTTCCACATAGAGGTATATTATTTTAATACTAATCTTAGGGAGTGTGTTTGTGTGTCCCTTCCCAGAGAGTTCTGGAATCTGAAGAACAAGTCCTGGTTATGTATCACAGATACTGGGAAGAATACAGCAAAGGAGCAGACTATATGGACTGTTTGTACAGGTAAGCCTTGCAAATGAATTACTGAACTTCTGAAATTATTAAAATGGTCTACACTTTAGGTCCACAAATGTTGTTTAAAGAGAATAGTAGCTGAATATGCCCCAGGGCTGTCCTGGAGGGTGTAGTTATGGTAGCAGAATATGAGGAAAAGAAGTGCCTCCAGCAAGTGTCTTAGGCACTGCTGCCTACCACTGCAGTAGTTACCCAAGGTGAGATTGCTGCTGCCCTGTCATGGTTCGTACAAACCACTCTGTTGTATCTGATGCTGCGGTGCCTGATTTATTGGTGGAAACCATCCCATCACTGAAGCAGTTCACAACATTGGCTCTAAGGCTGGCCCTGAACTGCAGTGTGCAGCTGAATCAGCACGTTGGCTTCAAGTCTCGGATGGTATCTTGGCAAACATGCGCTCCCTTCTTCCAGAAGGCGATCTTCGCTCTAGGGTCCGTTCTTCTCAGGTGAATGTTTGAGCTGCAGGGATTGGAGAGGGACTGAAACTTCTTCCTTGTTCCTGTTCTGAAAATTTTCGGGGTCTGGCAGCTGTTCTCGGTTACTTGCTTGTCGTTCTTGTTAATAGCAGTGGCTTCCAGGAGGGCTCTCCTGCAAGAGAGATGAGTTGTTCCCTTTTACTTCTCAAGACAGGTGCAGTGCTTAAATTTAGGCAGCCATTGGCTGCTTCCTGACTGCTTCAGTCTTTCCAAGTGTGTGTTTGTTCTTCACTGGAATTTCATAGCTCCCTCAGGACACTCACATAAGTCCCATCTGCTGTCATGAGCCTTAGTTAGGCTTAGCTTGTTTAAGCGGTCACTAATTTGATCCTGTTTTTCAGTACCTTGAAGTACCTTCAGTTAATAACTCTCTCAAACATGGGGACATTGGGATGTGCTTTGGCAGTTACAGTTCTCAGGAATAAAACCTAGCTAGGAAGAAGCACAAGGGTGCTGCTTCTCTCTGCTTCCCCTCCTCCTCTTTCTGTATACAGACGTGTTCAGGTCTTAAGCAAAGGACTGCTTCCCCCCCACAGTTCTTTTTACTCTGAGTTGAAGAAAGTAAGCCATGAACCTTTTGATTTTTCTCTCTTTTTTTTTTCTTGAATTAGGTCATCTAAAAACTTCTTGAAGTAACTCATAGACTTTGACATTTTTAATAATCTTTTCTTCTTTTTGTCTTAAGAGATTTTGCAAAAATTGAAAGAATTTTTTATCTTTTAATGTGCTTGTATATATGCATATTAATGCACAAGCAGATTATTAAAAGCATGAATAAAATGGCTGATACTTATACTGTGACGTGTCTATAGCTTTGTCACATAGTTAGTAATTGCCTGTGCCTTCTGTGCCTTTCAGACCAATGTAATTGTGAAAGTGGTAGTTGAGGAGGGGGGAACCTTGGAAAACAAACTGGATGCTTTTGAAACCTGACTCATAACTAGTCCTAGGTAGTTAGTTAATAGTTGTATTTTATTGGCTCCCGCACATTGGAGTGTGAAATGATATTGTTAGAATAGGTCTTCGTTTCTGCATCTAGGCACTTGCAGCGCTTCTACAAATTATTAGCAGTTTGATTTTGGTATATATTTCTTAACATAAAGCACTGAGGAAAAAACCTTTTTGTCTGCTAAGAACTGCATTGATGTGTTGTTTTGAAGATCCACCTAGCAAACAATTATATAGGTAGCAGGTAGTGGCCATTTTTATACACAAACTGTAGTGTTGGTGTATTGCTTTAAACTCAAAATAGAACCTTTTAGCTGTTCTGCTGTTTTTGTTTTGTTGTTTTTTTTCCTTCATAATCTAGAGAAACTAACAATTGGTAATATATAAGATTGCACTGTCCGTTAAGATATTTTTACTTTTATGGAATATTTTTGTTGCCCTACGAGATGTTACTTAAAGACAAACAAAATATGTTATCAAAATTTATATCAAAGTCTCCCTATGTAGAAGGAAGATTTAAAATAAACAGAAGAAGGTTACCAAAAAGTTTCTTCCTTATTTTTGGAGAGCTTTCAAAGGAGGAGAAAATCAGAATAGAAGGGTGGTACCCCTTTTTGTTGCCCTTTTTAAAAAAGTGTTTCTAGAAACATGCTTTGTCATGTGTTGTGATGTACTACCATATCAGTGAACAGTTTAAGACAAAGGAGAAAAGTTGTTTGAGGTTTATTGTAGAGAACAAAAATAAGGAGTAAGAAGGAGCTGTCTTGAAGTGGGTAAGGTCTTAGTGTTATTCAAACAAAATTTCATAATTTGTGTTACTACTACTAATATTTGTTTCTTACCCAACTATGCATAATTCAAATCGTTAGAATCAAATTAACTGTTTTTTAAAAAAAACTCCTTCTGATCGTTCTGACAAGATTTTGCAAGGTTTGTATCCACAAGGTTGTTGTGGGCTGTTGTGTTGTAGAGATGTTGTTTTGGGAATGTGGTTTCTATGTTTAGAATGGTAGCTTGTGGCTAAATGACACCTCAGCTGATCTAGATGCCAAATACATGAAAATTACCACGTAAACTGGTACTCAGTACCAAGAATTATCTGGTATTCTGCTTGTTAAATGAATGTTTTCATTTTATTTCCCAAATTCCTTGCCCTTTTAGTTGTTGAATTACCAAGTCCTGAATTTGAAAAAAAAAATGTCCATAAAAGTACTTCTATACTGGGCATTTTCCTGATATTGATAGTTGAGATGGAGCATTCCTTTGGTATTCCACTTGGAAGTGGAGCCTGTGTTGCCTTGTGTCACTCTTCTAAACTCTGAACTTTTTAATATCTGTCAGGAGTGAAATTGGCTTGAATAGAGCAGCCGAAATGCTCTTTTTCCCTGTAATGTGACTGGCTTTTTGCAAGGGCCACAGGCCCTGAGGGTGACGCGGGGCCACGGAGCGCCAGGCCGGGGGCCGGAGCACCAGCTTTGCCCATGGCCACCGAGCACCCTGCGGTTCTCTGTGTGCCTGGGAGTAGGTTGGGAGCTGTGCTGTGCTCTGCCACCACAGCGTTGTCACAGCCCTTCGTTCTTTTGACTCTGCTGTCCTCAAATCTTTCAAGTTCGCGGATCCCTATAGGGCTTTTTGCTTCCTTGCCTATTATTTGCCTTCCTCCCAAAATGTTCAGATATCACCAGTTTGGAGTGGCCTCTGAAGTCTGACTCTTTTAAGGCATTTCAGTAATCTTTGGTGCTAATCGGATTTGAATTTTTTAAAAAGTTCAGTCCTCGATGGTGGACTTTAAGCATTAATATAACAAGTATTGTATACATGGTTGTGAAAACTGGTGTTACAAATTTTCCCCCAGTTATCCTTTCAAGAGAGGGAAAGCATTTCAATCTGAAGGCTGGTTATTTGTTTTAAAAGAATACTGAGAATTAAAAGGGACATTATATCACTTGAAAAAAACCAAACACATTCAGTAGCAAATTCCAAAAGAGTACATTTGTGACATTTCTTATGTATAACTGTGTATGAAACTAATGTTGTAGTTTCTTGTTATCATTAAAACTCAAAGTGCAACTGTCTGCTAGTTGCAGTTATGCTGAACTGAGTGACAGATCATAACTAACTGAGATGAAAATTGATACTGTTTTTGGATTGCACAGATCGGTTCAGATCTCTGCAGCAGGTGAATGTCTCATGTAAGGCTTAGTTAATCTTTGAAATGACCAGACAAGGTCTCTGAAACAAGGATTTCACCTCAAAATGGCAGAAGTTTTTCCTCAATGGATTTTCTGCCCTGTACTCCTGGAAGATCCGGTTAGCTTCTCTTGAAGTACTTTGAGTTTGTCTTTGTTAAGAAAATAGTTTGACTCCTACTTGAGTGTTGAGAGTGTAATTCTGAATACTGGTAGTAAAAGAAACACAGTATGAGTTAATTTATTCTGCAGGTCTTTCATTCTAGGTTCTGAATCACTAGGCTATGTGTTGTCTTTTGTTGTAATACAACAAAATTTTCAAATATTTTTGATAATCATTGCATTTTATTTTAATCATTGTAAGAGTTCCCATTTGAGAAACTGAAGATGAATGAGTTAAACAGGGAGGGTTGTGTGAACCCACCCAGCAGAAAATACATTCTCCCCGCCCAGCAGAAAATGCATTCTTAGCTTTGGATCTGAATGATTGCTTCTGGTTTCTGTGGCGTGGTGAAACAATAATTGCATGTATTGTTGTGCCTCATGTAAAGCCAGTGGTGTCTTGGTTTGAGGAAAAGGCAAAAAGTAAACAATACAGATAGAGGAAAATACTTCATGTAAGCAACAGGAACTTTTTTCTACGGTTAAAAACAAATTATTGCTTGGAATTTTAGCAGCTGTTCTGCATATGCATGGATGAATAATATGGGCGAGCATGTTGAAAGGCGAATTCTTCTACGAGTATGTTATTTGCCTACAAAAAAGTTGCTCAAAGTTTAATTTCTCAATTACTAGTAATGTTCTAATATAATATAAGATCATTATGGTATATATTACATCACATATCAAGCTCATCTGTATTTTCAGAGTTTTCTAAACATGGCAATGATGGCATGGCAATTAGTTTAAAAAAAGTTATCTGTTGTGCTGCAGAAGATATTCTGCAATTCTGGACTTAAATTGATTTTTTTTGTGTGTGTTCTTTAATTAGAATGTCTTTATTTTGGTAGGTACCTCAACACACAGTTTATTAAGAAGAACAAATTGACTGAAGCTGATCTTCAGTATGGCTATGGAGGGGTGGATATGAATGAACCACTGATGGAAATAGGAGAGGTAGGTGTCTCTGAGAGTAGCGGTGGATAGAAAACGTGTTCTGCTGTGCTCCCTCTGCTTTACTTTTTCTGTCCCAATTTTGATTTTTCTATTTCACAGAATCTGAATAGGTAAATAAACATAGTAGAAGATACAAGCCATGAATCCCTCAGAAAATCCAGTTACGATTTAGATGGGGAGAAATATGTTGCGACCTTTGTGCGGGAAACATTTAAACAAGTCCAGAAATTGGAGAACTGTATTTCAAGATGTGATACTAGATACTATTTTGCAAAACCTGCTGGTTTATCCGCCATCTAGAACATGTCTTGACAAGATGTTATCTTTTTGGAAACCTGTAAAATATTTAAAATACTCTTTTTAGACTTATATTTCTTGATATCAAAGTTTAACAACTTTTTTTTCAAAGATTAGGGCCTGCTGCAGTACTGTGTGTTGCATCTTCTAGCGCAAACTGTTTTGTACCTGTATTGTAGCAACTCAGTTTGAGACTATGGAGGAAAGAGAATAGATATTTTACAGATTTAAGGATCATCTGTGGGTTTAAGTTTTATTTATTTAAATTAATATATAAAAATATATTTATATAGTTTATATTTTTATATATATAAAAATTTAAATAAAAATAATTTGAGGCAAATGAGTGTTGAGAAATGTTGTAGCTAATATTAGGTTGTAAAGCTGAAGCTCACTTTTAAATATCTGGGGAAAGAGAAGATCCAAAATCTTCTATTTTGGCACACTACTATATGCATTTTAGGTATGCGTAAGTGAGACTTATTTATTTACTTCATGGTACAACAGTAGTCGTGAAATTACAATAATAAGGGAGTAAAATGAAAAGGCAATTTTACAGTAAAAGAAAAGTTTTTTTTTTGAAATGAAAAGAATTGAGAGTATACATAAGCAGATTTTTAAAACAACTCTTCAGTCTGAATCAGAACAAAATCCCAATGAAGAATGCAGTTAAATAGAAAGTTTTCTTTTGAATACTTGTCTGTATGTCTGTTGGCTTTGTGTCTGTGTGTATGCACATTGCTACTAGAGATTATATCTTATTCCAGCATCACCTATAATGGTGTATTTTGTTTTCCTTTCCTCTCTGTTTGCTCCTTTCTCTAAAGGGAAATGAACATCTCTCTTGAGGTCTGGAAAGCTGTTCTGTACTCCCTACCGCCTACCCCCAGTGTTAAACTTGACCTGTCAGTGGTCACTGTTCTCACAGCTCTTGGGTTTCATCAGTGTAAGCAGATCTCTGCTCTCTTGAGTTAGAAGCAGAAAGAGATGCACAAGGAAACATCTGTGCATATTGCTGCTCCATTTGTAGTGTCTTCAGAATGTCATAAAGCATATTTATCATCTGCTCAGACTGAAATCTAGCTGAATATGTCCCCACAGTTGTGTGATGCAGCTCTTGGCTCAGTGCCAGTGTCCCTGTTAGTTCAGGTGCTTTGGGGGCTGGGACCAGTTTGGGGTTTGTTCTCAGGGCTGGGTGATGCTGATGTATTAGTGAATCCTCCCCACTTGAGTGTGCTACTAAAGTCTGAGGTATTGCCGAAGGATCATGGTAGCAGCTTCCTTTTTGGCCATAGCTCTACGGCCAAGGATATGTCTTCTGGAGAAGAACAAGTAGTAGACCTGACGTCTCAGCTTTTCTGAGTATTTTCCCCCCATATCTAAAAAACTTCTGTCCCAGATAAATGCTAGCCGGCTTTATGGTTTTACCAGAACCCATCACAATGTATTTCATCTAACAACAAATGAAAACACCCACTTGTAAGATATGAAACACACAATTCCCTCCCTGCCTTTGTGAGGAGCACTGGGGAATGCCCTCCGGGTCTCTTGGGCTGACAGACTCCAGGCTGTGGTCAGTGTGAGGTTCTGCCTATGCTCCTGGGTACCTCTACAGCGGCTGCGGTGCCTCCCCTACAGCTGGAGTTGGCTGGAGCACTGGGGCATCACTGTAGGACTTGAGGGATTTTTCTCATCCTCTTAATTTTAGAGAAAAGCTTAGAGATCTATGAGCTAGACAAGTTGTTTTTTTTCATGAGCAGCATTGTTATCAATGGCACATGTGATGATGGAGCCTTTTAGAGAAACAGGAACTTTCTGTACTGCTTTTTGAGTTTGTGAGCAGCCCTTTACAAAAGTCTTTTTTAAAATACATCATGGGGCAAAATGTTCTGGATCTTGGATGAAATTGTCCTATTCTGTATCATCAGTCTGAGTGGAGCAGTAAGGGTCAGTTCCCCTACAAAGATAAAAAGGCTTTTGAGTTGGTATATCTCATTGTAGGATTGGTCTGGCTGTAGTTTACTTGACAAGAAAATTACAACAGGCAACTTGAGCTGTTACAAACTGGCAGATCATGTGTGAGAAATCCATGTCAAGAGACCACATTTAAACAACCACATTGCAGAATGAAACTACCTGAGGTCAGCCCCTTAACCTCGCAGGCACAAAAAGTGACAGTTCTTTTTCTGCAGAATTAACTGCTTTTGGAGCTCCCTCCTGGGTGAGTTCCTGCTGTCCTAGTTAGGGAAACTTTCCCTCTATCCTTTCTCCTATCTCTCCACGCAGCAAGAGGTTGTAAATCACTTCCCAGACAGCTTTGGTTTCATAACATCATCTGTCTTTTGATCTAGAAGCAAGTCTTCCTCCTCTTTGGGCCTGCTGCTTAAGCCGCTGAGTCAGCTCTACCTCCCTCCCATCTGTGCACTCTGTTTTAGCATGGATGCTGGATAGTTCAGAGGGACAGAGCAAGTTGTTTCCCATTAACAAAGGAAGGGGATTTGATGCCTTGTCTGCAGTTAGTTCCCGCTTCAAGTTAAAACATACTTTGAAAATACTGTGCATAATGGCTCTTATGTCTTTTAGACCTCTTAGCAGCTGACCAGGACATGTTTCTTATGGTCACTTTGCTCCTGTTTTATTGTATTTCTTTTTAGAAGAAATTCATTTATATTGGTGGTGATATGGAGTGAGTCTATCCTTGAGATCTCTGCCTAATTTTAATAAAAAGTTGATAAAAGATTGGCAGATTTGGGGGCAGGGGGCTGTTTGCAAACAAATTTTTAAGGGAGGGGGAAAAAGACATTTGATGTCTTGGATTTTAAATCACAAATTTTTGTTTGTTTGTTTTTTATAATGTGTATTTGTTGTTAATATGCGCTTGTGGTGTTGTGTCCTGACAGCTAGCCCTTGATATGTGGAGAAAACTAATGATTGAACCACTGCAGGCTATCCTCATTCGAATGCTCCTCCGGGAAATAAAAAAGTGAGTGTTTGATTATTTTCTGCCCTTACAGCGTTAGGGGTGTTGCACTTCTTTACCTAGAAAAGCCTGGAAACTTTGACCATGCTTCTCCATATTGCTCGAAGATAGCTTTTGACCTTAAAGACATGATTTTATGAATTTCTGTAGTGGTTGCTACTGAATTGCAGTTTACATGTGCAGAAAATACTCTGAAAAGAGCCAAGTTGATTCTCTGTAACCCTCGGGTAATGATCTCCTCTTCCTCAGCAGTCCTTCTTACTGGTGGTAGTGGGGAATAGCCGAGATGGTTTTCCAGGGCCCAGAGGACACCTCTGCCCTGCTGTGCCCGCTGCCGTTTGCTAGTGGGTTCTGTGCTGCCAGTGGGCACGGGGGCCAGAGCCAGAAAAGCTGTAGCTTTCCCTGGGACCCAAAGCCAGGTCATGGCCATCTGCCAAGATAACTTACCTTTTCTGGCTTTTAATTGCTCAGTTGAGTGGCTGAGTTCAGTTGAGTTTTAATTGCTCAGCTGAGTGACTAATTCAACTTTTTACTTAATATTCTTGATGTTTTGATGGTGAAATGGACATCTTGACTGTTTGCGCTTTGAGGAAATGTATTATTTCTGAAAATCTTTGTCACTTTTAAAAAGAGTCCTTTGTAATTACAGGGTAGTCACAGTTGTTGTATCCCTACTTATGACTGTTAGATCTTAAACTTACACGGTTTAATTCCAAAAGGTTCTTTTTTTACTTATGAAATACATGACAGATATTGTTTATAGTAGTAAATTCAATCCGTTTTTGTTTCTCTGCTGTTAGCTCAAGTAACAGTGGTGACTGGGCTTAAGTGATTGGGTCCCTCAGTGACTCAGGTGAACAGGCTTAACCCAAGTAAACTGAAAGAATGAGGTAGTCTGCATGGCTGAGGTGCCCTTGGCATGCCAAAAAGACACAGTCAAAAGGATTTTAATACAATTTTTTCTTTCTGAATTCAATTTTTCTTTCAGAATTCAAATTCTGAATTCTTTATTTTAATTGATGTGATAACCTTCTAAGATGCTGCTTCTGAAGCTAGAAGGTGTTTATTAGCTCTCAGTCACTAAACCATGCTTCCCTTGTAACCACTGCTAGCATTTCTTCCTTTGCATATTTACTTTAGCAATTCCACTGCAGCTAAATGAGGAATCCCTAATCAGTGGTGAAGAAAATCCTCCTTTGCTGCATCAAGCAAAGTGAAATCTCACAAATATTTTGACCAATGTGTGTATTTCATTTCAGGGGGTTAAGGAGGCAGTCTGTGCTAGATGTTTTTTAACCAAACTTCTCTGTTAGTTAAAAGTGATGGAATGTGTTTGTTTGAGGTTGACTCTGGGCCTGCCCAGGGTCTGCAAGCCAAGACTCTCACTGGCTGCATGGAACCTAATAGGCCCTGAGTCTGTAACAAGGTGGTGCTATTTGTGATTAAAGCATTGGGAAAGTTAAAAAAAACAAACAATCAATAAATCCTTGAGTCATTGTCTGTAGTTGTTGGATTTGTTTTCTTTTTCTACATTATTAATGATTTTTTCTAATCTCGAGTTATTTCCCCTCTGTTTCTGAAGATACAGAATTAATGCTGTATCAGGTTTGTTTTAGTCATTTTTTGATCTGCATGTCTGTATAAGATAGAACTTAGTATATTAACTCTTCTTTCGGGTACTATGAAGTGCTGAGATGACTTTTGGAATACTTAGGATTGCTTTTCTAAGAAACAATGTTTTTTTTTTTTTTTTCCTGTGACTCTGTGTCAAGTCTGCAAGAGAATTTTAAAGACTTGTGCAAACAATTGGTACCTGCCTTTAATGCTGAGTTTAACAATTCAGTGCTTAAACTGTGACTTTATAGAAATTATCATTTCTGTGATAATAAGTATTGAAGTACAAGTCTATGGAAAGGAAGGTGGTTTTGTTGACATTATTTAATAAAATTACTAATACAGAAATGTGTATATATAAGGATACATACAACCCCACCCCAATTAGGTGTCTTTTTTTGGTGTAGTACTTAAAACATATGCATGGTTTAATTCATTAAACTTTTCTTTTATAAAGAATTTTAAAAAGGGCAGTAGAACTTACAGAGAGAAGATTTTGCATAATGTAAGCAACATGTGGAGCTAATAGCATCATTCTGCACTTGTTGCATACACAGGTATGTTTGTGCTGGGCAGGGTAGGGGGAGCACAGCCGCAAGCTTTGCTTTCAGTTTTTATTTTATGAATATATTTAACTGCAAATTAAAGAAGAATTCTTATTAAAGTCATAAGCTCATATACCTGCAAGAAGCCATAAACCTGCACAATACACTATGTTAAAATTAGCATAATGAAATGCAAGTAGTGCTTTAGTTTCAGATAAGCAAGAAAGCTAAACTGATGTAGGAGTTTGTGATGCCACAAGCAGCAGGCCAGGCTCTTGTCCCTTTCTTGTGCTGCCTTTGGCTCTTCTCTAGTCCCATAGCAAGCCAGTCGACCTGCTAATAAGACAGAAAGCTCTCTGCTTTTCTTCTTGGCTTCGTATTTCCCTGGATTGCCATGAGGAATCAGTTGAGCAAAGAGTTAGACAAGTGCCAAAACAAGATGGGAGAGCTGAGGAGGTTTGTGACCGTGTGTGAAAGGGAGCAGGATTTGCCCCCGTGACAGGCAGGGAGTTGTTAAATCACTGAAGCCCGTCTTGTCTGACTGCAGTCTTCCTTATATATATATAATTTTTAATATAACACACTTTCTTCCCCCTCCCTCTAGCCCAAGCACTACTTCTGCAAGGCAAGCTGAATATCAACTTACGCATTTTTGTTTCAACACAACAGGAAGCCGACAAGATGACAAATTGTGAGAACTCATATATGAAATTCTTAAACAGAAATAATTCAAAAATTACTCAAGTCTTAGCTCAAGTGACAGTGTGATTAGTGCAGACTAACCAGAACAGACTTGTTTACTAAAGATAACTAACACTTGAACTAACTGAACTTATTTTTGTCTAAGCTGATAAATTATTTTTATGATCCACAGAAGGGAGATCTATGGGAAGTTAACACTTTAGAATATTCTAAACAGGCTAGTCTGGTTTACAGTGAGGATTATATTTTATTTGGCTAGATTGACCTTTGGCCTGATACAACAGAACACATAGTTGTAAAGGGTGAAGACTTTATTTAAAACCATACTTATTACTGTATCTTGAACTTCGAATATATCTATATGGATGTAGTAGCGCACTGTTCAATACATTCAATCGCTGCAAGTTTAATCTTGAAATAGGGGCAAATTGTAGTTAATCTAAACTGCACGATCTCCTTGAACTTGTGCTTTGCAGTTTTCTCCAGGACCTGGGAGTCCTGGTGGGCTGCAGTGACCGTGAGCCAGCGATGTGTCCCTGTGGCCCAGAAAGTCAGTGCTGCCCAGGCCTGCACTGGGGCCTGTGTTACCAGCAGGTGGAAGGAGGAGATGTTGCCCGTCTCCTCAGGCCAAATATTTGCCCAGTGCTGGGCTGCCCAGTACAAGAGGGACATGGAAATACTGGAGAGTCCAGCTCAGAGCTACAAAGTGATTAGGGGGCTGGAACATCTGTCCTCTGAGGAGAGGCTGAGAGAGCTGGGCCTCTTCAGCCTAGGGAAGACATGGCTGAGAGGGAGGGATCTTATCAGTGTGTACAAATACTTGAACAGAGGATGTCAGGATGATGGGTTCAGGCTCTCTTCAGTGGTCCCCAGTGATAGGACAAGAGGCAACGGGCTCAAACTGAAACACTGGAAGTTCCTCCTGAATTTGAGGAAAAACATATTGGCTGTGAGGGTGATAGAGCACTGGAGCAGATTGCTCAGAGAGGCTGTGGAGTGTCCTCTGGAGATAATGAAAACCTGCTTGGACATGATCCTGTGCAGTGTGTTGTAGGCACCCTGCTTGTGCGGTAGGGTTGGACTAAATGATCTCCAGAGGTCCCTTCCAACCTCTATCATTCTGTGACCCTGTCATTTGGGGAGAAAAAAAATAGCCCATACCTTGTATTGCTAGGTTTATCCTTTTGTGGATTTTGCAGTAGTTTATCCACATTCTGTGTCAAATACAGCTTCATCCATTTATTTCCTGCTCCAAGGTGTCCTGGGGCATCCCTGCTTCTCAAACTACTGCAGCCAGTCTGTAGCTGTGTGCATCCACATTGACCAGCTTGACTACTGCTAGTATAAGATATGTTTAATAGAGTTTTCTCTCAATGGAACCACTAATTTGTGTCTCCTCCTAGCTCAGCTGATAATCTTTGACAACTGTTGTAGAAAATCATCTTTGAGCCTTCTGTAGGTTTCTACAATTTTGTTGGCCCTGGCCATCTGCTTTAGACATTCATTGCAGCAGAGTGCTGTTTGCAAACAAACTTGAGGATGCTGCCAAAGTGGAAAGAGTGGTAGCTTTGTGTCATATGTTGTTTGTCTTGTAAATAGTGCAGCTTTTGGTCCATGATGAAGCCCATAGCACAGTTCTGGCAATGTATTTCTTGGCATCTTTGGTATAAATATATAATGCTCTCACACTGAGGAAACTATTTAGCTTCTTAAAACACTGGGGGGGCAGTGGAGAGGGGCAAAAAGGGAGAATGTGGCATCTGTTGTCAAATACCTGTGTTCCTGATCCTTGCTTTGTTTTGTATTGTTTTTCACTGTATTAAACTATATGGTTTTCGTTCAAAATTTTTACACCTTTAATTGTTTAATACTCTTCAAGGCAGATGAAGCTGACAGCTTTTTTTTCTTCTTCTGCCGAGTATCTTGTCCATCAGATGACACATCTGGAACAACCCACGCCCTCTTTACCTCCTTATCCTGAAGTGTATTTCAATTGTTACTCGTTCTTGTGCACCCAAAGGCTTCCCAGGTCCAAACTGTGCTCCTTCTCGTTGCTGTCATGTAGTATGGCCCCTACTGCTGCGCTCAGTCCTCTTCAGCTCTGCCATGGAGCTGTATCCCTCTCCTTTACTCTTATACTTCATTTTCTAATAACACATTAACCTCTGAACTCCCTAGGCCTGACCTTTGCAGCCCTTTCCTCTCCCTCAGCGTCCTCTAAACAGCCCCAGCACTGTGTGGGTTAAAGGCTGTGACAGAGCCTGTCAACCATGCAAGGGAGGTTGAGTGTGGTGGGATCAGGATCACACCAGACTCCAGACTCTTGCCTGGACCCAGGGCAGAGGTTGCATCTAGGGCTACTATATGCAGAGATTGCATCTACCCTCCAACTTACTTGGCTCCTGGGCACCAGTTTGATGCCTGGAGTTAAAGCTCTTGTCTTCTGGCACGAGGTGCCACCTCTGCCATCCCATAACCTGACCCAGCAGAGGCAGAGTGAGAGGAATGTGGCTGTATGTCTGTTAACCAGACTTCTGTCCCGCTGGTTTGGCCACCAAAAAACAAGGGGGAAACCTCTCTCACACCCCAGGGGAAACGGGAAAGAAGATAAAGACTGTGAATCAGAGTGTCCGTTGTGGAGCAGTTCCCCTTCCATCAGCTCAGCTTCAATGAGCCGAGCTGTTGGGAATATGCTTGGTTTGTTCCCAAACTGCAGGCTGCCAGAACTACTGGCTCATAATCTGCTTGAAAGCTCTTTTCCAGTGCTCGTGAGCATAAGCCTTCAGATTCAAGGATACAGCAGTATTTAAAACACATATACATAACTAACAATGTTGTAGGCACCTGAATATGATCTGATGTATATAATGGAGACTGCTGGTATGGTTGTCTAGGCAAACATCTCTAGCTCATGGGCAGCCTCTGTAGTTTTCTTACTAGTTTCCAAACAAAGGAAATTTCAAGTGTTTTCTCCCCCATTCTGCCTCAGCCTAGATGGATTGAAGGAGTAAATTACTCCCTTAACTGACTATACTATAGCAATGATGGTTTCTAATAAAGATTATTTTTGTCCTTTTCAGTGTAAAAGTTAAGTGTTTTTATATGTATATATATGTATGTGACAAAAAAGTTCTTACTTTTACAAGTAACAATACTTGTTACATATTGCACTTGTTACAAAACCTGTTATAAAACAATATTTCTTTCCTACTCCTACTTGTAAACAGGACTAAAAGACATATTAAATTTTAAAGTATATTTATACTTTAACGTTAATTACTGTAATTTCAAAGTAGGAGTAGGAAAGAAATATTGTTCTTTTTTTCTACAGGGATATGTGAATGGTGATTTTTTTTATAGTACATTTTGTTTTAAAGGTGTCAGTGCTGCAATGGATGTGACTTATTTCCAGCCTTTACAAAGGAATGAACACTGATATTTTTGACATGCAAAAAAACCCCACTTTTAATTATTTTTGTTTTCAGCTTAGTGAGCTTGAAGAGAATAGTCTCTTCATTTAATTTCATTTATTTCAAGTTCAGAAGTTGGCTGGAAAATGTAAGGCTTTTTTTTCCAGTGTATGATGAAAAGTTATGTTGAAGGTGCAGCACATGCATTTTGTTCTGCTTGTTGTTTGGATGTTAGATATTTGGAAATGAACCTAGTGTGCTTCCTGGTGTCATTTAGGCAAAAGTTACTTTCTTGGGACACGGAAGATGCGCCTTTGAAGTAATCAATATTTAATAGAGGTTATACATATAAGATAGAGTACTTTAATGATTTTATTTTATTTATGACTGCCTGCATATCTAGCAAATATTTTTAATATTTTAAGACCTGCTAATGACTGTAAGTTGTCATCTCAACAATTGATGTATACGGGGGGGGGGAAGAGTGGCTTTTTAATTTTAAGAAAAATTGCATTAATTTCTTTACCAATATAAGCAGAGAGACTGTTTTTTGTTTTGTGTTTTTTTCTTATATAATGTTATGGGGTTTCATTAGCCTGTCAGATTAGTTGCAATAAATGCCTATATTCTCATGAATTTCTTTTTTCTCTTATTTCAGTGACCGCTGTGGAGAAGACCCAAACCAGAAAGTAATCCATGGGGTTATTAACTCCTTTGTTCATGTTGAACAGTATAAGAAAAAGTTCCCCCTAAAGGTAGTTAATCATTTCTGATTTATGATCTTATTTTTTTATGTTAATCTAGTGTCTGCATTATTTATCCTTAAAATAAAATCTCCTTCTTAGTTTTATCAGGAAATTTTTGAGTGTCCTTTTCTGAATGAAACAGGGGAGTATTATAAACAAGAAGCTTCAAATTTATTGCAAGAGTCAAATTGCTCACAATACATGGAGAAGGTAAGAGATTCCTCTATATGCTTGCAGTAACTGAACATTGAAATATGAGGTTGCCACTTTTTATTTGTTGAATACTTGCTTGCATTTTGAGATTTTCTTTTGATGGCAAGGTTAATTTGAATAGAAACTGTTAACTTTGCTGGTGGATATTAGTGTTAAAATATTTCACAATGGTAAATTAACATGCATTTACAGTCAATTTTTTTAGATTTATTTTACTGTCTGAAAACAGGTCGATCAGTATGCTTCCTCATTTCCTTTTGTCTTTCTGCTTACAATTTTCTATGTATAATAACGTAAGATGAGGAGTTTAGTAGTGTAACAGTTGGGAAAGACACTATTGTGGCGAGGCTACAGAGCATTTTTTCTTAATTATCTATTATGAGAGTCTTTTGCTTTGTGTATAAAGCAAAGTTATGGCTAAGCTACTTGGCTAGGTCATGTTGCTTTTTTTTAATACAGGTTAAAATATCTATGACTTGGTTGAAAAAGCAGAGATCAATATAGTACTAGAAGTGAATTCTAAGAGGTATGTTGTGACAAGAAAGGAAATAGAATAGTTGAAGTCTCCTAAATTGCTTTTTACCATCAAGAGTATAAGTTAATAGTTACACACTTAAATGAGATTTGAAGACACTGAAGATTTCAATTAAACCAGAAGAAATGAGGATTCATCTCGCCTAATGTTATCTGTCTGCAGCTGCACTGATCTCCAGGCTCCCCTCATATCATATCCCTTTAGGTTTTAGGTAGATTAAAAGATGAAGAAATGCGGTGTCGGAAATACTTGCATCCCAGTTCCTACGGCAAAGTCATTCATGAATGCCAACAGAGGATGGTAGCTGATCACTTGCAGTTTCTACATGCAGAATGTCACAATATTATCAGACAAGAGAAAAGAAGTGGTAAGTCTCTATGCATAACATGTTCCTGGTTTTATCCATTTAGCATTAGAGCTTTACAACCTTTCAGTGACCTCATATGTGCTTCAGCATTTTCAAGTAAAATGCTACATATCTGAAAAGCTCAGTTAAACACTGAATCACCTCTTTCTTTTACCACGTAATTACAATTTAACCAAAAATATCCTCCAAACTTTGTTTTGCTTTTTGCTCTTAAATGCTTCCTTCAGCCAATACTCTTTCATTTTCTTGGTCAACTTAAAAACAGACTGAAGTTGTATGTTCTGTAGAGTTAATCAGATTTTCTTCTTGTGCTTTCATTTGTAAAGCAATTGCTTTGTCTTTATAGATTTCATCGTTGTTTGATTGGGCAGGATTGTAAAATATTTGGGTTTCTTCTCATAGCTGCTACTTATTGTCCAGGATCCTTTGAGACTACTCAAATCATTTTCAAAACAGCGAATACTTTTATAATTACACTCCTTGCCTGCATTAAAAAAAATATACAGTACACACACACATGTTTTTATATACTTCATGATGTCTACATGCTCCTTACCCTTGAATGTATGTGTTTTCTTTCATGAAAGATGCTATCTGTTATTGGAAACAAATCGATTTTCACAGCAAAATTCAGAATTTATCTAATAATAGTGTTCTTCCTGCTGAGTTTTGCAAAATTCATCAGAGCCTGGGCCCTTTTTTTTCATAAAATCCATAAAAATTGTAGTTGCCTAGACATTTACAGCTTTTCCATCCTGAGAAAGATATCCAACATAGACCAGCAGAAAACAAAAACCCAAGAAGATGATATCAGAACTGATCTGCTAGTTAGGTGCTGCTGAGGCTGAGAGGCAAATGGTTAAAAATAACCCGGCAGAACCCTTTTCTGTACCACACCACCTTCCCTTTTAGCCCCTATCCTAGATAGGCACTATTGGAAGAGCGAAACAGTCACCACCAGATTAATTTTTCAGTGAATATTTACATTAACCATATTCTTTACTTTTTTCTTTTGTCAGTGATCCAATGAATGTTGTAAGTTTTTTTTCAAAGCAGTTGGTCTTGTTTCAGTCTTTGAAAAGTTCTGTGTGAAGTTATGATGCTATATTAAGTGTTGATTTTTCAATGTTTGGAAGCATGTTCTATAAAAACATATCTCTGTTACAGACATGGCAAATATGTATACTCTACTTCGTGCTGTGTCAAGTGGTTTACCTCATATGATTCAGGAACTACAAAACCATATCCATGATGAGGGCCTTAGAGCAACCAGCAATCTTTCTCAGGAAAATGTGAGTTTCCTTAGGCAGCTGATATTGCCTGTCTGATTAACATTCCCGATCAAATGTTTATCTTTGGCTTTTTTAGTCCAGTCTGTTTCTTTATCTTTGTCTGTATGAAATTGGTTTGGAACTTTATGGGGAAATTGTAGCTTCTGAACAGCAGTCTTCGCTGTGCAACACCTGAGAGGTTGTTGCCATCTAACCAAGGCAGCAGCTCCAGTGATGTAGTTTGGTTGTTGGCTATTGCCATCATGGCAAGTTGGTCCCTGCCCTGCAGGAATTCTTTTAAGATTTTTCTTAAGCTAGTTGTAAGTTTAAGTCAATGGCACTGGCTTTTTTGGTTCATTAGGAACCAGTGATGTTAAGTTAGTTTAATTATATTATTTGTAAAGGTCTGAGTAAAGGTCTGACATTCTGTGCTGATTTTAGTGCGGTGTTTTTGACTAACAGCTTTGTAGTTTCATGTTTGCATGTGAATTCCTGAAAATACTACAACTATTTAATGGTTTTTCTTAATTGTTCTACTAAAATGTTTTTGTTAATCTTTTTTGGATTCGTGTTTGTTCAAATTAGGCATTTCCATTTTTGTTTTCTATCATTGCTGCTTTTTTTGGTTGTTGTTTTCTTTTTAAAGAGAGGTACCACTTGGAATTATATTTGAACACTTACACTTCACTTTAGGATGGTAACTTTTGCCATCCAGTTTTTAACTCTTAGGAAGTGTTTCTCAGTAAAAATGTGAGCTGTTGCAAAAGCACCTTTCTGTTGACTGCCCGCTCCTGTGAAAATACTGCTAAGGGCTGAAGGGTGTAGCACGCGCGTGCTTTCAGATGGCTACCTTTGCTTAGCTTATTCTTCAGGCTAATAACATCTCCACAGGGAAGGAGAGCACAGCCGTGAGGGTGATAAAAATTTACAGCATTATGCAGATAACTCAAAATGTGTGTTAGTTTTCCTCCGTGTGTGCAGTTCTCTGGGCTGTTGCTGTGTGCTGTGCACTGCAGACTCACAGCCTGCGCAGAGGCCTCTGAGCTTGTCCCTCGTTTTACTCAAACAGGGGTAGTTCCTGCACTGATTACTTGCACTGCAAGTTCCTATACTTAATTCAGAGGCAGCATTAGAGCAATGTAGACTTCCAAATCTATATGTTTGGTAGCTGGACCGTTATACCTAACAAAGAACATAGTATTTCTGAGGCATGCTTAGGCACACTAGTATAACTTTGCAGAAGCAATCCTGTCCAAGACTTAATTAGTTGAGGTTTTAATTTTTATCGGAAAGAATAATTAGAAAAGTGTTTGTATAATGTAGATATAGTTATGTTTATGTTTAGGTGATACTGTCTTGCTCAGTAACTTGCTTTCCATATCATCTATCTTTTTTAGATGCCAACTCAGTTTGTGGAGTCAGTTTTGGAAGTACATAGTAAATTTGTTCAGCTTATCAACACTGTTTTGAATGGTGATCAGCACTTCATGAGTGCCCTTGACAAGGTAACTTTTGCTAAAGAAATAAGAAAGAAGTTGAAAGTGTGTTAGACCTCGTTTCCGGCTCAGCAGAATTCTCATGCAACTTTTATGTTTTGAAATGCAACAGAACAACAGAATCAGTTATCAAAAAAATGTACAGATGAAACCACATTAATATTAAACATTTTGCAGAAAAGATCTTTTTCTTTGTCCAGGAATCAAAAAAAAAAAAAAAGATGCAACTGACCCATTTAATGTAAATTTAAATGCAGACTAGGGAAGTAGACTTACTGTGTTTACTGGAAAGTTTGACTAATTTTACATGGATTTAAACTTCAATTTAGATGCTGCAACAATATTTAAAGTCTAAATGTTGATAATGTTACTTACACAACAGTTTCTTTATTTCTTTATTTTTTTTCAAATTAACTGCAAGGGGTTTATGGAAACTTCTATTGCTACTGCCATTGGTCACCATGACCAACTTTTTCCAGAAGAAAACTGCACTAGAAATGAAACAAGCCAGTTCAGGGAAGGAGACTTGTGGTGTGTTTTTGTGATAGGCAAAGCTGTTAAGGTTTTTAAATTAACAGCGCTAGTTAATTTCTCACAATGATAATTTAATAATTTACTTCTGCATAATGTGCCTGGGCTCAGGTGGAATTGGGTGACTTCACCTGAAAGAAAAAGTACACTTTAATTTATTTATTGACTTCCCACTATTTTGTACATTTGTGTACCTTTTTTCCTTAAAAAGTGCATCTAAAATTTTCCTATCTGTATTTGCCTGGCATATTTAATCCATGCATATATTTCATTACCCTTTTGTGGTATGTATTGTAGTTTCAGGTTTTAGGGTATCAGTCAAAGATTTAGATGAATTTCAGCAAAAGTTAATATGGAAAGACACAGTGGTGAAGATGATAAAATCGATAGGTACACTTCCTTTCTGTGATAATGAGAAAGTATTTTTTTTGGTATTTCAGTTTTTTGTAGTAGTGCCTAATGTACTTCTCAATTTCAAGCATTTACTAGAAGATGGGATAATATGAGATAAGCAACTATGCTGGCACATAGCAATGTGTTTTTTCCTTTTAAATAATTCAGTTCTTTGCTCCAACCATCATTATTGCAATAAATATTTAATATCTTGGCCTGTTGTCATTTTTTCAGGGTCAAATCAAAATTGCTACTGTTCTTACCGTAGTACTACAAGGGATTGTTTTAAGCCTCAAAGAGTTTTGTAATTCTTATTGAATCATATATCCATTTCTCGTAGGGATTCTAGGAACTTGTTACCAAATACTGGAATGTCACTGAAGCATCATAGAAAATGTTTTTCAGTTCTTTATAAATATCTCTTCTGCATGTGTGCATTTGAGTTTCAACATTCATAATGTGGTATAGGAACTTAATGAAATATGTTTTCTTTTACACTTACCAGTTAAAATATTATTGAATTTTGACGACTGAATCCCCAAAGAATTTAAACAATTCCTTCCAGGAGTAGCCAGCTAATCCATTTGCACCCTAATTCCTCTGATCTGTGGGTTTGATATCTTTAGTTCAGTAATTTAAAATGCTATTTTAAATGTGCTGTGTTGATTAAAGTATGATCTTGATGATTCTCATGTTTGTCATGCAGTTCCTAATTCAAACTGCTATTAATTGCTTCCTTTTCCTTTTCCTCATTATTATTATTCCTGTTTATTCTGTCAAAAAAATCAATAACCAGAAAAGGTTGCCTTGTTAATGTCATAAGCACCTCAAATTATGTTTTTTCGAGTCAAGATACAAACTCTTGGTGGAAGAAGGTGCTACTGTTCAAATGGACTTTATCTGCAATTATTTGTTAAAATCTTCTTTCTTTTACATTTAAGTGTCTAACAAGAAATTTGCTTGTTTCTCGTAGTTAATTTCTGCCCCGTACCTTTTTTTCTTCTCAATTTTTTTTTTTTAAGTTTTAAGTTTTTTAACACTCATTCACACTGAGTAGTAAATCCAGCTCCTTTGATTCTTGTCCCTGCCTTTATGTCTAACAGAGTTCTATAGGGCCTTGGGTCATCTCTACCCTGAAAATTTCTCAGTTACGTTAAAAGAACAAGTTTTAAGTGACTTTTTTTCTTTTGTCTTTTCTCCCTGTTCCTGCGTAGGCTCTGACATCAGTAGTTAACTATAGGGAACCCAAGTCGATCTGCAAAGCACCTGAGTTGGTAAGACATGTACTTTATTGCAGAATGTAACAATACTGTTTTCAAACTCCTGAATGAATTGGCCCGATTTTTCTTATGCCACTCTCAGGTATATATTTTAGAAATAATAATTTAACTTGCACATGCGTGATGTGAGAAAACAAGAAGGTTGTGCAGTTGTAACGTTTTATAAGAAATATTTATTTAAGTACAATTTCCATCTTTTACCTATGATTACAATCCTTAAAGCAAGAGAAGATAAAATGAGCTATTTTTGCTTTAACTTTTGTGTAGTAGTTTAGTGCATGCATTTGTTCTCAAGCTTGACAGGTAGATTTTTTCTTTTTTTAATTTGAGCTGGCCAAGTACTGTGACAACTTGCTGAAGAAGTCAGCGAAAGGAATGACAGAGAATGAAGTAGAGGACAAACTCACTAGTTTCATTACTGTTTTCAAATACATTGATGACAAAGATGTATTCCAAAAGGTAATTTTGATATTCAATAAATGTTGAATACTAAGTTCAAAGTATCCCTAGGAATGTGATTATTCATTTTTTAAAATCCTCATTTCCTTTTTCTTATGCAGTTCTATGCCCGAATGCTGGCAAAAAGACTAATTCATGGTTTGTCTATGTCTATGGACTCCGAAGAGGCCATGATTAATAAACTAAAGGTAACCAGTTCCCTTCTAATGTACAATTAATTAAAAGTAAACACAAGAGTATGTAATTTTGAGAGGATCCAGCAGAGGGTACCAGAGATAACTTAGCAGTTTGTAATTGTTTCCAATAGCTGAAAGGAAAAGTTTTATTTCTTGTCGTGAATGGGAGACATATTGCCCAATAATACTTAAATATTTGAAATTTTGATGTTTTGGATAACCTTATCAAGTGTGTTCAAGTATTCCATATTACATAACTCGTCACAAAGCATCTTTATCTTTCAATTTTATAAAATAACACTAGTCATGTATGGCCATGTATAGAAGGGTGGAATTGAGGTGAGTCTGATAACTTTTATATAAAATCTTCTTTTATATATAATTTTCCTTTGTCTGATAACTTTTTTATAAAATCTTTTTTTATATATGGTTTTCCTTTATGTTTCATGTTTTCTCTAAATAGTATGATAGCTATTCTACAGTCTTGATTATTTTTTAGTAGTAAATGTGCATAGTTGTACTGTTTTCACTCTGAAATTTACTGTATTTCTTCACAGCAAGCCTGTGGTTATGAATTTACCAGCAAGCTCCACCGAATGTACACAGACATGAGCGTCAGTGCTGATCTCAACAATAAATTCAACAACTTCATCAAAAACCAAGACACAATTATAGATTTGGGAATTAGTTTTCAGATATATGTTCTACAGGTACTAGTGTATGTTTTTGTTACTGAGTCCTTTATACTTGATTCTTATGTTTTGATAACTATGAATATTCTTCATATGGAAATAGAAATATTGTTATCACCATGGAATGATATGTATTCCTGGTTTTAAGTTTTAATATTACTTCAGAAACCCATTAACAATAGTGATAGAAAATGCCTTATTTTCTTGTCTTGAAATAATGCTTCATGGGTCCAAATGGAATGTCTTACACCCTCATTTACGCTGTTCAAGGGGGTTATTTTTTCTTTTATTTATATAAATATACATATATATAATGTATGGAATTTGTATAAAAAATATGAATGTTTTTGTGTTTTCTGCTACCTTCAGGCTGGTGCGTGGCCTCTAACTCAGACTCCTTCCTCTACATTTGCAATTCCTCAGGAACTGGAAAAAAGTGTACAGATGGTAGGTTAGTAGGAGGTTCCTTGCAAACATCTGGGAAATGTAGAAGTATATCTTCAGAATTGCTAAAGAGAATAAAAGATAATTATTCTAACAGAAAAAAACTGAGCTGCTTTTTATTGATTTATTGATTGATTGATGAAACATCACTCTCTGGCTTCCAGATAGATGAAACTTTGAAAGGTCCCACAATTTTTCTGAATATATACGTAGCTTTTCTTCATTTTTTAAAGCACCTGAAGGACTGACAAGGGAGATGCTGCCAAATATAATCCGACAGACTAGGTTGGATCTTAGCTTATATACTGATTTCTAATATTTAGGTAAAAGAAGGCATTCTGACACCTGTATTTCCATGTCCTGTATCTCTTAGGAGCCATTGAAAGCTTCACACAAAACTTAAAAGATATTTGTGAAAATTCTGTGAAGAATATTTTGAGCAGAAAAAAGAAAAAAGTAAAAAGTAAAATGGATGTTCTGAATTGACTTCAATGAATTTTATCAATTTTAGTGAATCAAAACTATGGAATATAGGATTGGTTTTACCAAATGCTTCCTTCATCTTCATCCTTCTAAAACAAGATCCTATCACAAACTTGTTTGGGATGTTCATCAAAAATAGTGAACTCAGTGTTTCTTCACTGGGATGGCAGCATAATAAAAAAAAAATAATAAATGTTGTATGTGTAATTAATGGAAGTTAATTTTCTTTTGCAGTTTGAATTATTTTACAGTCAGCATTTTAGTGGAAGGAAGCTCACGTGGTTACATTATCTTTGTACAGGTAAAAATAAGTGCTTCAATGAACTTTCTCCACAAGACTGACACTTGTTAGACTCAGCTGTCAGCACATTGCATTGCATGTAAATTCAAATAAATTAATTCAAATAAATAGATTAATGGTTGCTTAGAATTTCTAAATTTCTGCTTTATAAACATGCATGTATTATTTGTGACTAAGTAAATCTACATAAAGTTAGAGTTGTGGCCCTTAACTTCATAAGGACACTGTGGAGCTCCTGACCTGGTACCAGTTGCCTCGGAATTGTTCCTGTCATATCAGATCCCTCTGGGTGTCCCCTAGCAGACCATTATATAATTTCTAAGTAGTGGTATGCTAGTTAATTTTTACCTAGATATATAAATATTTAAGTTCATAGTTGACTTGGTATTTAAGTAACAGCATGTGTTACATATATAGCACATATATAATATGTTATTATTTATATACATATATGAAATTAATGTATGTATGTATTTGTACTCATATGCATATATACTTTATATAGAGAGAAGTCTTATATAAGTAAATATGCATAAAGTTTTGGGTGAATTAATAAATATTGGCCTTTCATATTTATTTCGAATTCTTTCTATACTAGACTTTAATGACTGAGCACCACAATATATTGAATGGAGTTGAAAACTAGAACACAACAATTATAATAATGAAACTTTAATTGTGGCAATAGAAAATTATTATTAACTTATGCTCACCCTCAAAAAGAAAATCTGCTTCCAGGCAGTTTTCTTCTTTTTTTTTTTTAATTTTGGAAGAATTTAAAGAAATTAAGAATACCAGTAGTATTTCTTTATAGGAAATTTTTAGTTTGTTTTTCATGCTTTTCTCAGGACAGCTTTTCTGTAAGCTGTCATTAATTGGAGATTGTACCTTGCAGTGCACTGAGACTATTTGGAATTCCCTTTTTTTTTCCATTGCTACAAATTATATTGCATTTTTTGAAATTCAGCGCTGCAGATTTTATTTTCCTTGAAAACACAACAGTTCTGACATTCATGAGTGATCAGAGTGATCAGAGTTCTTTCTGTGACAAACTCCATTCCTGAGGTGTGTTTTCACAGCCCTGGCTTTCCGTATTCCCATGTGAATTGCTAAATACTAGGTGTGAATTTAATACCTGGAGCTGCACATACACAGGAATTGTATGAGCGACTCTAGTCACCAGGCTTCAGGTGACTCTTCAGCCCATTCCATTAGCTTATAAAATATTTCTTATCATTACAGGTGAAGTAAAAATGAATTATTTGTGCAAACCTTACGTAGCCATGGTCACCACATACCAAATGGCAGTGTTACTTGCCTTCAACAACAGCGAAACTGTCAGTTACAAGGAGCTTCAGGACAGCACACAGATGAATGAGAAGGAACTGACAAAAACCATCAAATCTTTACTTGACGTCAAAATGATCAACCACGACTCGGACAAGGTATGGAGCAACGACGTGAAAATGTCATAATTTCTTTGGTCACGCAAGTCTACTATTTGTTGAGGGCTTTTTTGTATAAAAGAATCCACTCTCTGCTTTTTTGAATTGTATTATTGACCTTTGTGAACCACTATAACTACTTATAAAGGAAAACAGAACAAACAGACTTTTTCGTCTTATTTTCTCCTGTATAGGAGGGTCTGCTATGAAGGTAATAACGCTAGGGGCTTTTATTGTCTTGGCGTTTTTTGTGGAATTTCATCCATATGTCCTTAAACTCAGTATCGTTGGAGGGGAATACACAGTAGCTGCACCTTCAGCGTTGTTCTGGATCATGGGAAGGAACTTGAGCAGTGGATCAAAAGTCCCAAAGATCCTTAAAATAAGGATGTGGGAATAAGAGCCTGGAAGGGGCAGCAATGTAATTTTTCTTACTATACATCCCAGAGGGAGCAGGAAAGAAGAAAGCTGGGGTTGTGTGTGTAGATTTTTGCTGTGTTTTGCCTGGCTCTCATTCTGTGACTCTTGTGCAGTTCCAGGAGGAGCCGTGTTATATTTATAGTCAAGGCAAGGGATTCTCTTTCTAACTCTGCCTTGCACTGTGTGGGCTGCGTGACCTACGTCAAACCACGTAGCTTTTGTTGCCCCCTAAAACAAAAGATACAGATGTCTGTTATGTAAGAAACACTACGGAAATGCTCGTACTTGCCCTAAGAAGTCTAGGATTTGCTTCCAGCTAGTCAGGAAAGCCTAAATTATTCAGGCAGTATCAGGCAGAAGAAACAGAGATAAGCTGTTCACGTGGCTGATGAGAAGAAATCCAAAGCTGCTCTGATAGCTACTTTATTTTTTAACCAGGAAAATATTAGAAAATGGATAGTGAGATCACAAGGAAGATGTGATGCTTGGCTGAAGCATAGGATATGTTTCCAATATCTAGAAATGAGCTCAGGTTGGAACAGTGGCTGGGAAGATGTTGTTAAACCGTGGGTGAAATGTGACACTGGGAATTCCATTACAAAAAAACAATGAGATTTCTCATAATCATAGAAGATTACCCATTCTTTAATGGATTTCATCTGTTTATATATGAAAAGATTCATCTATTTATGTATGTAAAGATTTGTCCAGTTTCTTCAAACATAAATCACTTGAAGAGTAAATGCCATAGCTTTCCAGTCTTTCTGCCTTTTAACGTTTACCACTGTATTTTCTGGTCCTTTAACTTTGAGGCTATTTTTTTTGGTCATCTTTGGTCTACTTTTTTTTCTACTTCATCCAGCACTGTGAAAGCTGATTTTTACGCAGTATGTCAGCTAATTTATTAAATAAACCAATGAACTTAAGTGGCTTAAGCAATAAATTTGAGTATTTTCTTTACCTCTATCTGAGCCATGCAGCAAAGCAAAATGTATTATATGCCTTTAATTTGCTTTGGATTAAGAAAATGAAGCTCTTTTGAAAAAATCTTTATTAGTTCCTTAGAATCATAACTTTCTAGTTCATAAGCAGCATGTGAGTAATTTATTTTCATTTCTAATCAACTTGATAAGCACAATAGTGCTAAAATATAATGAAAATGCATATTTTTTTCTAGCTCCTTCATGTTAAATTTTCTGTGCAACGTCTAAATTTTACAAAAGCCTCTGCACATTCTACAACAAATATAATTATCAATTAATAGCATTACTGACATATTTTTAAATAAATAATGACTTTGCTAAAGAACTTGCGTGGTTTGGCAAGATTCCAACCTAAGAAGCCCAGGAACTTGTTCTGTTAGAAATCAGTGACACTTGTGCAACTTCTTGCCTGGATTCTGCAAAGATCAGATCCAATTTGATCAGTCAAATGTAAAAGTGCTTGGACTGTAGTGAATAGTTGTCGTTTACTGAAAGTAGTGGACTGCTACAAAATGTGTGGGGAAAAATGTAAGGTTTCAATAAAAAAGAAATGTGGATGTGGAATTGTAAACCTGCGGTCGGCCAGCTATTAGTTACACAAGTAAGAGATTGTCTGTCTTGAGGTTCTGCATAAATAAATACAAATCCCAATTTCTCTGCAGGGAGAAAATTAGTTTAAATGGAGATTTTTTTATTTAAATTAAGTTGTTGACGTATTAAAGCAGAAATTACTGTGATATTACTATTGACTGTGATACTATGACAGTACTCATATATTTCAGAGTTCTTGATAATATTATCAAAAATAGATTGAATTTCTAGGTTGTTTATACTGTTGCTTAAAAAGCTGATGTGATTCAGGTGGCTCTGTAGAGTTTCCAGATACAAAACTACAGAAATTCCATGTGTGGAAGTCCCTAGATGTCATTTTTCAAAGTAAATTCTTACTCTGGCAAATCCTGGTTCTTTATTGTATTTTGATTCCATTTTTGTTTTGTTTTTAAAAATTCTTTATTGCAGGAAGAAATAGAAGTAGAGTCTACATTTTCATTAAATATGAACTTCAGCAGTAAACGAACAAAATTTAAAATTACAACATCAATGCAGAAGGACACACCACAGGCAAGTATTCTTTGGGTAGTTCAAATGGGCTTTGGAAACTTTCAGTTTGGGATAAACAGATGAAAGAGTCTGTGCAAGATTTACATGATTAAAGAAAATGTTCAGTTTAGGAACTGAAGCATTGCAGTTTTTTGGTGCTAGAAATGCAGAGGTGTTGGCAGGACAAAACGGCGTAGGGAATCAGTAGGAAAAAAAAATTAAAGTCCCTCTTGAACCAAATGAGTTTGACATGTAGCATTTTTATCTAATAAGAATTCTCTCGTGTGTGAGTGAATTTAAAAGCAGGTTCTTCCATGAGCAGCAGAACCAATCCTCTCAGTTTTCATATGGTTTGTGTCGTGTCAGCTGCGCTATGTCAGTAATCCCCATTCCCTCTGGAATCCCCCGAGGCTTTGTACAAGAGTCAGGAAGTGTGTGTGTGCTAGAGCAGGACCTGCCTGCCTTTCTCCTGTGTGAAAATGCTGTTTTGGAGGTGCCTCTGCAACCCATCTCCTGACTTATAGGAAACCTGTAGAAAATTATTTTCTTTGAGATCTCTTCCTTCTTTCAAATTTGGCCAGAGAAATGGCCAGTGTCCAGATTACTAGGAGAACTGGAAATTAAAAAGATGATGTGACTTTCAAACCATTTTTTTTCCCCAAAGGAAAAAACAGGTTGTAGGCACATAAGGTTTTTGTTAGATCTTAATAGCCTTTCAGGGCAGTAGTTGTTGGAAACTTTTTATAATATTGAGACTTGCATCTGAATAAATCTTTATTACTGGGCAGAATTTGTACATCAAGACTGAAGATTAAAAAAAAAAAGGTTTCATTATTATGTTGTGCTTGAGTGCAAATTAGTTGTTTCAACATTTGAAGATTATTTGCCATACCTGAAATCACTGTTGTAATATAGAGCTTAATCTGAACTAAATTTTGGAAGCATGATTCTACATTCTATATTTTAGTACTTCCATAATCTTCCATAATTCTCTTAAATTTGCCAGTTGATGGTTTGGTGAGGGGTAGGCGAAATTTTTATTTATATGCATATTTATATATATATACCCATACATATACATATATATATATATAAATATATATATACATTTATGTGTGTGTATATATAAAAATATATATACACATATATATAAAAAACTGTGTAACAAAACATTTATAAATATGTGATGCTAGAAAAAAATATATACTGTAAATAGTTCCATATCTGTGAAAGAAA
>VZSG01000293.1:257300-297656 GCA_013398315.1 Nothoprocta pentlandii
TATCCATATGTCATTATATAGTTGACTAGAACATGAGGCAGTAATATCTTTTGTTTATATGGATTTGCTGAGGACAAAAAATAAAAGGCAGTAAATGAAGGACACTATGCATTTCTTCAGAATTAATGGTATTTAATCTTAGTTCTCTAAGATCTAAATTAATGAAATTTGACTTACATCCTGAATAAGTGGGTTTTGGATTTTTTTATTTTTTTTTTTTTAATCTTAGTGTAGTGCAATCAATAGATCTTCTCTGAAGCGGTAGCTCAGAGTTGAAGGACAGCTCACATGCCCGCAGTGCCATTTAATACACAGAGTGGGAGATGCAGTGCTGCAGATTTTTCACTAGTTACTTTTGAACTGTTTCAGTGTGAAAAGTTACTGTAGTTTATAAAAAGTAATTCATGAATTCTGCTGACAAAAAAAAAAAAAACAGCAGAGGAGATAGTCTATGACACTAGAAAAATGAAAAAGACACTGAATGAATGTTGCGTCATCAGATCTTTTTTCAAAGAAACAAACTAACTGATACTGAAACATCCAAAAAGAGATGATTCATCTTGCAATTTGTGAATGAGACAACAGTTTTTAAGCCTGTTTTTCAAATATAGTCAAATTATATTTAAATGTAGATTGCTGGAGCAAAATTTTAACACCTCATTTTACAAAGCCTTTACAAAACTTATTTTCAGAATCAGTCCATAGGCAAAACAAACAACTTCACACGTTTGGGCTAGAGTAGGAAGGTTTTAGAGTTAACCTTATTGCTGAATTTTTTCATACTTAAAACATCAAAAGTAATACTGTGTTTTTCAGGTAAGCGTACTGCTCAGTTGAGACACGTTTAGTGAATTAAAAACATTTGTATATTTTAGTTCAGTTGGCATCCACAGACAATACCTTGTAGTTATAGTCAGACACAAGCTCTGGTTTTCAGTGCCTTTTGGGAAATGCAGCTATAGCCGGGAAACGTTTTTGCATTCTAGTTTATGACTCTCACTGTCCTCTAAGGAAAAAAGCCAATGAAAAGATGGAGCCCTCTGGAGTTGCCTTCGGTCACTGAAGTCATCGCTGATAGATAGATCCTGCACTGTAACCTCCAGCCCGGCCGCTAAACAAATCTGGCAAGTGTCATTTCAAAATACAAAGTGCTATTGAATAATAGCAGGAGATGGAAATTATAAAAAGAAAAACAAGAAGAATGACACCTTAAAAACAAAGTGGTTTCTTGCATCTTATAACCCTTCTAATGGCAAAATGAATTTTACCTGTAATACTATGTACTAGTGATACATTCTCAGTTTTCAGTGGTGGTACTTCAGTATTTTCAGTTAGCAAAAAAAAAAAGAATTTCATTTAAGTTATTTTCAGATTGATTAGCAAAATTGTTTCTTGACTGATTCTAGGAAAGAAAAAATGTGTACCTGCATTTTAGTACATTCACACGGTGCTGCTGGCACCCTAGAAGGTATCTATATTGCCGTAACACAAGAAAGTTTTTGAACCTGAAAGTAACATTGCTTTTTAAGAAAATTTTCAAGAGGAAGACCACTGTTCCCAATAAAGAACAGAATAGAAAAATCAGTCAAAAGAGAAATCCAATTTTTAAGCTGATGCCTTACTGCTAGGCTTAGGAAGCTTTTTCTTATCCTTAAAAATGTTATTTTTAGGAGCAAGCCTTACAACATGTTGATTCCTTAGGGAAAATAAATATTTTGTACTGTAGGGCAAAAATGTTAGGACTGGCTGTGATTTACAAATGTGATAAATACCTAGATCTTGTTAATCTAAGATATTACAGGCTATGAAAATGTATTATCCAGAAACAATTTTTCTTGTACTGGGTCTTGTGATAGTAAGTTGAAGGCTGTCCAGAGCTTACCTGTTTACTGCAGTTTGTAGTGATAACAAAGGGAGAGTGAACAGATATCATAAAATCAGACACATGCAGCTGGGATATGCATTTCTTGTCTTTGCTCTGTACAATTAACAACCTGTTTGCATCCGCAAGGTAAGAAAATCAAGGCAGCCAAAGGAGAGAGGTAAATGAGAGGCTAGTTGGCTTCTTTTTGAAAAATAATGACATATTTTTGTGTTCATATTCATCTTTGAATCACTTAAGCATGCACTGACACACTGATTAACATGTTACTACTTAGTTCAGTTTTGATGGCTACTGAAGTGTCACAGGTTTGGGGAAGAAGGCTATTAAGGTATTCAAAGGAGCATTGTGTTTGACCAGGCCATGGGCTGGTGCTGTCACCTGTCACAGGGGTACATGGTGTGAGACTGGAAGGCTTCCTTGGTCTCCTCAGTGAGGCCAGTGTCGGATATACATCTGGGAAGTGGAGGATGCAGTGTTTCATACTCCAGAAATCTGTACCTTGCATATCCTTCCTTCCAGGCAGATAAATAATATGCTCATGTCCCTACAAATACATCTCTCCTTCCCTTCTCTGGTGTAGTGTTACAAATGAAGAAGAGAAGATCTTGTAGAAAGCAAAATGGGATGGATGAAGCAGTTTCTAATGTCTGCACAGCCAGGGCATCCATTCTTTCAGTCTGACTCTTATTCAGTCGTTAGATGTATTAGTTTTTACAAGGGCAATGGATATGTAAGAGAAGTATGTTAGACATGTTTCCAGCTGAAGGAGGCCCTGTTCTCAGGATAGTTATTGAATGTTATGTGCAGTAATCATCACCTTTCTGATGGAAGCTGATTGTTCTATTGGCCTGATATGTGTTAAACTTTCTTTTTCATTTTTTTCCAGCAACTGTGGGTAGTGGCCAACAGTTACTGCAGAATTTTGAATCTTGGAAGGTTGTTACTGCAACCTATCTCTTAATCTTGGCTATATCATGTTCTGGAACATACTACAGATATAATGTTAAAATAAATAACACTTTTCAGAGAGTTTTCACATTATTTTGAGCAGTTCAGTTTTGTAAAATATATTTGGGTCATCACTGTAACTGTGCACAGGTTGCCTCTTTGCAGCTCATCAGCTTAATAAGATTCATGATCAACAAAAGGACATGACATGAGTGAGAAAAGAGTAAAACATATTTGAGTAACTGTTAGATTACAATAGATAAGAACACTCTGAAGCAACATATCAGGAAATCATTCTGTGAAGTAGTTATCTTCGTATTTGAATCCAGTTTCAGAATGTTTCATGGAATCTGTTTTAAGAAACACTAGACATCTGGTTCTTTTCCAGTAGTGAAGTTTATGGACTGAGGAACTGCCTACGGGAATCAAGAAGCAGCAATGGGGAGAAGGATGTGAACCCCTCTACTGCCTCAGCTTCTGAATATGATTCAGGGCTTCTTGGGTGCATAGGACAGTGCACAGCAAACACTTCCTTTAGGCTTGGTTCTAGTTTAAAGGAAGGAAGGGTATAAGCATAGCTACCACTCAGTATTTAATAATAATCAGGTGGCCAGTGCTTTCAAAAAACAGGACACCTGGTCTTTTTGACTTCAGTTTTCCTTTGCTCCTGAGTGCCTAATTGTAACTTATAAGGTAAGCACACTATATTGCTTCTCTTGGATGAAGGTGGTTTTGATATAATGTGAAGGTAGATCAATCCTTACCTGCTTCCCAAGACCTGTTACGTATCTTACATTGCAATATTCAAGGGAGTGAACAACAGAGTAATTGGAAGAAGGGATCTGCAGCTTAGTTACAAAGGTATTTTTGTGGAAACTGGGGACGTCGGGATGAAGAAGACAGTCTACAGAGGGCTTCTTTTTCTGTAAAGGTTTTCTAGCCAATGGGTTGATGCACAAAAGATGAGCCATCTGCTTCTCAAATCCCAATGAACGTAGCTGTGACCAGAATCTTATGTACAAACTTGGTGATGTCCTTAATGGACTTAGGTGGCAGCTGATCTAGCCACCACTAATGAAAGAGTCTTTAATATATGAACATTCCAGTTCAGATGCCATCAAACCATTGTCTGTGGACTTTTAGAAAGACCTGGAGATTAGGCTATCAGAACTACTTCTTTGGATTTGTAGATTCCTGAAGGTGAGTCATATGAATCTCAGGTGAAGTTTCATCTCAAGGTTCCAGGTGAAATCCTCTTTCTCTCCTCCAAAGGAATGTCTGCTACCTCATGTTTTAGTGTAATAATCTATCTAAATCCTACTGTAGCCACAATTTGAAGAGAATAAATGTACACCCACAAAGCACGCGTGGCTTAAAATCTGAGTCATAGCTGTGATTCAGAGATGTGCTAGTTGCAGCTGGTTGAAGAGATTTAAGAGGACGTAACATTCCTGTTGAGAACACAAGTCTCTGGGCAAAGGAAACCTTCCATCTTGTTAAAAGTAGGCTGTAGCCTTAAGAAATTTTTCTCTGCTGTGAAGACCCCACAAATTACTACCTGTCACCAATTTTTGAGTGAAGTAATTGAGAAATTACACTAGCCACTCCTAAACATTTCCTCAGGCAGTAGCCTTGCCTCTTACAGATGTGTTGTCTCTTTCAGAACATGGGTGTTCAGAATACAGGTCTCTTTACAAATGTGTCCATATAGTTTGACAGGCTGGACAGAAGAGAAATGGGTTTTTGTCACTAAGTATGATTGAAATTTACTTAAGTAGGAAGGAGCAAGTGGGGACATGTCCTCAGGTCGTGAAAGACAAAGAGTCTGGCAGTTAGGGCAAAAGAGTGTGGGCTTTTGCATGTGGATTGACAGACCCTCTTTATTCTTTCCCACACCCAGGCACAACCTTTGAAATGCAGACTTGACAGGCAGAGCTGGAATATCTACTCCTTCCCTTCCTGGTGCAGCTCCTGTGAGCGTAAGGGCTGCTTGTCTCAACAAGCTTTGCTTTGCTCACTGCTTCTCAGGGAGAGTTAGGGCCGTAGCGGTGGCTGCAGGATAGGAATGGCTAAGAGCCTTTGGATGTGTGTGCTAATGCTGGGGTGCCTTGGTGGTATTTACAGGTGGCAAAGAAAGGTGTGATCTGTGTGGACTTAATTCTAAAATAGGAGCAATGATTGTGGGTTGTACGTACATAAATGCCATAGGCATAGAAGTCTTCTCTATGGCTATATTCTTAGTAATATCTGTAGATGTTTCTATGTAACCTCATGATGAAGAAGCATTGTACTCATTTGAGTAGATTAAAGTTATCTTCAGCTTGGCCTGGCACTTCTTGGAAAAGTTTTCTTGGACAGAGTGAAAGCTTTTTTCTTTAAAATAGAAGAGGAAATGGGTCATACATATTATATGTAATGACAAAATAAATATATGGCTGGTAGAGCATCTGCTTTATGAAAAGGTTTGATTTTTGCCTCCTTAGGTTGATTTATAAGTGTATGTGTGTGTGTTTGTTTGTTTTTTAACAAAACACAGAGTTTTGAAAATAATATTTCCCAGAATTTCATTTTGAAAGAGTTTTGAATTGTTTGGTTTGGTCAGTTGTTTAATTCACGCTTCCTGCAGATGGAAACTAAGTAAAACTGGAGTTTTGCATCTTCCAGAATTTATTTCTACATTAAAAAGGCTGATCTGTTATTCAAGCTCAGTAACCGTGTGTGGTTGGCTGAGCGCTAGGCAGAGTAGGTTCCCCTTGCAGTGTCAGTCTTGCTATGTGTTCCCTCGCTCAACGTGGAGCTCTGCTTTCTTGAAATACCCGTCACAGGCTTTGCGCAGCTAAATGTTCAGTATAGTGCAATGGCATAGTGCCTAAAAGCTATTTCTTTGTTGTTGTTTTTAATTAATATTTATGGAGATACATCACAAGTTTTTTCTCCTACATCTATTCACGTTAAAAGCTGTTGGTCTTGCGATCGTCACATTTTTTAGAATGTGACTTTGTTATTGTCGTACTCGTGAGAGCTCTGGGAATAGTGAAACTGGCCTTTCCTCAACTTTTACAGAGTTTTTACAGAGAAATTGCACAGAGTAATTTCTGTGTGGCTGCTGCTTTGAAGTTTGCCTGAAAAAATAAAAATAAAAAGCAAAATCAGATTTAAACCTGACCAAACAGAGAGGAGCTCTGATACCCCTCCTGACGAGCCCTTCAAGCCTTCAATTAGTGCTTCACGCCTCACATGCTAGCAAATAATAATTTGAAATAACTTTTGACTATCTTTAGAAATCACTTTTCCCTTCATTTTTGTGTCTATAAAATGCAGATCTCTGAAATGCTTGTGAACACTTTCACTTAGCTGCATGCTAGGTACAGGACAAACGATAGAAACGCAGGTTCCTTTTGACACCATCATCGGCAGAACTGTTGGCAGCCTGGCCGACTTTGGGGAAGATGGTGGAAAGCTGCCGACCCTGCCTGGAGCGCTGCCTGTCAGCAGGTTGTTGTCACGGCTCCCGGGATCACTCTGCAGTGGGATTACACTTGATTTACTTGCAGCTGAGTGGAAACTTGGGTGCTTTCCTCAGAAGGCATTGATATTGGAGAATCTCCATTTTTATTAGAGAACTGCAGCTGCAGTGGCTGTGGAGAAGCAGCCTCAGAGCATGTTCCGATAAAAAGATCACGTACTGGAAGACAAAAGTGAAAAGTCGGCATTCCCTCTGCTGCAGCCAAGCTCCCTGAGGTGAACAGGAGGGACCTGAGGTGAAGGTCCCTCCTGTGGGCAGCAACCTGCTGGGCCCGGCCTGCATGGCGGCCTGGTGCCAGCAGAGGGAAGATGGCTCCGCGCTGCTCCTGCTCCACGCGCTCAGCCGGTCCCCAGGGCTGTCATCCACACCAACATTGTGTGGGTGACATTCCTTTCAACAGCGTGTTACACAGGGCGGGAGGCTGCAGTGGAGTCAGTATTTGGGGAATATTTCACCAAAGGAAGCCCTCCATCGCAGTATGGCAGCGTGCCTGACCTGTGGCCTTCTGTGTCCGTTGTGCGTGGAGCTGAGGCCTCATAATCAGCTCTTGGGGCAGCGCATTAGCTATGTATGTCCTTAACTTCTCTTGTTTATTGTTTTGTTTTTGCTCTGGGAAAGAAATATTGCTTTGATGCCGTCTGATAATATCTGAGATCATGGAACATTAATCCTTGAGATCTGAAGTAGAAAATAAGAGTTACAGCTTTTGAGATTAATTAAATATAAAATCCATTTAGGATGCCTGTTTTCCAGATTCAATAATAACAATAAAAAACTATCTACTGGTTTGCTGCTTCACTGTTCAAAAGCATGGTGAAAGTGGTGGGAAGCTCAGGTATTGCTGGGAAGTTCTAGAGATACCTGTGGCCAGTTAATTAGACAGGTTTTAGGTAACTCTGATTACTGTGTGAAAAAAAATCTTTAAATTTTTTTTATTTTTTCTTGAACTTGGGCACTGGCACTAATAATCTGGGTATGTAAGACACAAAATCTAGAATCTATGTTCTGAGTAAGATTAAAAACCACACTGATTTATTGTTCTCTGAAATAATTTAAAAGCACATTTTCTTTTTATTTAAGGTGTGTGTGTGTATATATATATATATATGTATGCTAAGTACTTTCTGAGCAAATGCCCTCATCATCACCACATAATAAACTGAATAGGAAATACTGTATACCCTTCCAATGGAAAGGGTATAGATATGTACTGATATGAATTCAAGATCTTGAATCGGAGGTTAGAAATTCAGAAGAAGAATCAAGAAGCTATCCTGATTTTGGTGTGTAAGTTGCTCATCTAGAATTGGAAAGGCCATGATTTGCTCCTGGATGACTTTTTTTTTTCCCACACTTTAGACAGTTAATTTAAAAAAATGCAGAAACACGCTTTGAAAGCCAGCAGTTTTGGATCCACAAAGTGGCCGTACAGTGCTGTGTGTCTGGAAAAACGTGGAGCAGAGCCCCAGACTTGTCCCAGGTAGCGGAGCGAGCAGAGCTCCCGCTCTGCCTGCCCTGCTGCAATCCCGAATTCCTTTATGCTCCACGGCACAGCTTTAGTAATGAGAGCGCAGAGAGCTCCCTCCTGGATTAGCTTTTCCCAAGGTGATGAGAGGAGGCTGGTTTGAGTTACCTCCCGCTCAATGTGGGGAACCGAGCCCTTGCCTCCCTCTTCCTGACCGGCTGTTCTAGCAGCCGCCATTCAACGCAAGGGGTAGGTGAAAAGGTTGCTCTGTTGCTTTAGTTCTATTTTAAAAGATATCTGGCTGTGTAGAGTGTCTAATCCTGTCAAGGGCTCTGAAAACACCTTTCAGTGTGAGCCCCGCGGGGCACTTGAGCAGCTTGTGAGGCCGGCTCAGCCCTGAGTGCTGCGTGGCCCTGGGGCAGCTCCGGGCACGCACAGAGGGGACGCTCCGGATAGCTGGAATGCTTGAAAAGCAGGAAGCAACGTGGCTCCTTGTGCAAACTGTCAGGGTCACTCTTTTTTCTCTTGTCAGAGGGGACAAATTTCTGCCTAGGTTTCCCTTCCAAAGCATTACTGGGTTTAGTCTGACGGTACGGCCAGATTGCTAAATTTTGAATGTAGGATTTCCTCGTGTTGCGAACCTTGGCCTAACAGAGCCATCGCTTGAGCCTCTTCTCTATAAGAAGCAGAGATTTTTTTTAGTTTTTTTTTTTTTTCCTTGCTCACATATGGCAGTGATCTTGAACAAATTTTCTTGGGCAACCTTCACTGTTGGGTAAGTGCCCTCAATTATTCAGACTGTGCAGGCTGTTAACCCTAGGCAGAGGTGGGCGAAGCTACAAAGTGGAGGTGACACAGTGCTAAATACAGTGAAAGCACTGGGGGGAAAAATGGGTAATTATAAGAACAAAACCACGTACATGTAAAACCAGCAAAGACCCGGAATGGGGTGGCACAGGGAAAGGGCAGGAGAACAGACCGTTCTGGTTGCTTGCTTTACTTAATGTATTAGTTGCAATGATATAACAAAGCAAATATTTCAGGACTCCTTGTACGTGTCTCTGAATGAGCTGATAGCAGTGCGGTGCACTGCCTAGTCTCTGTTTCCCACAGCAGCCCAGAAGCTCCTTTCAGCAGCCTTCTCTGGTTGCATGTTCTCCATCCTCCCCCGCCTTCTGATTTCGAAGGAACTCCTTGCTCATTTTGTCTCTCCTTCTCCTCCCTTGCCACATCAGCTGTGCTTCTCAGCCCTCCAACCAAATAATCTTTTCTTTTCCACCTTCAGTTGAGCCCACTTCTGCGCTATAGTTTCATCTTGCTTTTTTTTCCCCCACTTATTCAATGGCACTTGCATCACTTTTTCAGCAAAACCTGTAACATTCTCCAGCAGACACAGGAGGCAAGACTGTTGAAGAAATATGGAGGTAATCTTAGACTATGTGGCCAAATAACATAGTTTACATGTCAGGCTCTTCCAGTTAATGTTAATCTCCTTTACACCGCTGTGTAGGGAACCTTACAGGTGAGAAATGATTTTAATTACAGGAAAATTGCATTTGGTTCTCGGGTCTGAGGTTGGTGATTATACTCTCAGAAGACATAATGAAATAAACGTGCATAAAACTTCATGAGAAAATGAACACCCATGTGAGGGGAACTAAAGGGAAAGTAGAGAGAAAGAAGCTGAACGGCAGAATAAATAACATCAGATGTGCTGGGCTGGATTCATATGCATTCTCTTATGCACAAGGAAACACATAAGCAGATCAGAGAATTTAGCCTACAGGCTTTAATCCAGAAAATTGTTAGGCAAATCTCAAAGATTTAATAAGAAGAGTTACCACAGCACTAGAGTTCCAGATACTGTAATGTGAAAGACTCTGCTCTTGGGGTCCCTGCTGGTGGCTCAGAGGGTGGTGGCAGCTGCTCTCCTGCACTAGACCTTTCCCTTTGCCCAAGGGAACCCAAGTGGTGGCAGTAACAGATGGGGAGGTTGACAGAGTCAGTCTCTGGTGTCAGCTGCTGGTGCTAAAAAGTAAACAGGAGCGTTAGTTCTTGCTGAGGGTGAGGACTTCATGATGGTATCTAAACCCAACCCTTTTCCAGAATTGCTGGTAACATAACATTAACCCAAGACAAGGCGCCGTCCGTGTTGCCAGGTTTTGTCCTGCTGCTGTTGTTCCCTCTTGCTGGAGGAACCCGCTCCCTGCCCGCCTGGCGCGATGCTGCCGGGCACAGTGTGCTCTGCAGGAAGGGACCGTTTTGACAGCTGAGCCCACGCCACTTGAGGAGGAGCTGCGGGGTTGTCGCTAATCTCCTGGCGCGCGTGCGGCCCTGGCGCAGAAATACTTGAGGGCTGAGTTACAAGCAAAGCAGGAGGGGACTCGGGAGCATAAAGCAGGCTACAAGGAGAGACCTTTGGGTGAACCTAGAAGAATTTTGTGCTGAATGTGAAGAAAACCTTGCTTACCTTGCTCCTAAGGAACTGAGCCATAACATCCCAAAGTTTTGTGGCACTTAAAGCTAGAATGTAACAAACAACAAGGGATGTAACTCATGGAAGTGTTTGGGAAGTGCAGGCTTCTGTGATCAAGAAAACCTCTGCTATGTTTAATTAACTGCTAATAAAACTATACTGGTTTGTGTCTCTCTAATGAGTTGTGGAATAATTCTAGTTGTTTTATAGCGCTCAGCTCTTTTTTTTTTTTCATTTTTCTCTGGTTAAATATTTGTTCTGATGTGAATATTTCAGGTTGTATTTTCCAGAGTAGGCAGCTGTTTATAATTATAAGCAGTTTTGCATTTAATAACAAACCTTGAAACTTAGGTGTGTGGGAATTGTTGTAATTTTTATTTTTAAAATTATTTCTCCTTTGTTACCTACTCAAAAATTCCATGATTCTAACAGCACATATAATTCTGTTATACAGTATGTAATCATAGGCAATATGTTGCACTGGGTCTAACTTTAGAAATGTCTAATATAAATGTTTACTCATGAGCTATTCGTGTTCTCATGGAGATAGTAGCAAGAAATAGGTGCTTGGTGATTTCCTGTGAGCTATTTTAGCTCCTCCAGGAGACGAAACCCTCCCGAGAGCCTCTTGGTTTTATCAAGCAGATTTTTGCCTACTGTGAGAGGGATCTCAAGTGATTTGATTACAAGTAGATATCTGCATTTACGTAAATGAGTCCTGTTTGAGGAGCTTGGCCATAAGGAACACAATGAGAGGACATCAGGCCTAGGCCTGAAAGTCATCAGGGAAAATTTAAAAAATTTCTGTCCTGAACTCCGGCATGTTTAGGGGCTGAACACGACCCTGGAGCAACTGTGGGAAATGAGTTATCCAACACGCTGTGGGATTTAACTTCGAGGGCTTGACTTTGGTAGCAGAGGAAGGTCTGGGAAGAGGACAGTGACCTGGCAACAGCTGTTCCTCATGTGGCTATAACTGCTAATTCTTCACATGCCTCTAGCACTTTGGTTGGGCAAGACAAAGCTCTGCTCTTTGAGCTAAGAGAATAATGCGATTAGGACTAGGTGGGACCGATAAACTCTTATCCTTTAAAGGACCAGGTGTTAAAGAGTAAGGTGACACCCTTGGTGACACCCAGGGTGCCAGACGGTGTCCCTGGGCTGGCAGAACCACCCGATCAAGCTCTGCTGTCCTGCAGCACCTAGCCCAAAACAGCAGTTTTTCAGTGAGAAACTGGGAGAGATGGAAATAAAGGGGAACGTAATAAAGGTCTTGGATGGTGTACAAACGAGGAGGAAGGATCATCGCTCACCATTCCTTTTGATACAAGAACTGGAGGACACCAGATGAAGTTAGAAGGAGTCTGATTTAAAAAAACAAAAAAGTTCGTTTTTTTGTTTGGTTGGTTGGGTTTTTTCATGCAAGGGCTAATTCAGCTCTGAACCTCCTTGCTAACAGATGATGTGATTGCGAAAAGTGCATGTGGTCTTAGAAGGCAGCTGGGCAGGTTCATGGCAGCGTGTGAGGGCCACTGATGCTGAAGAGGCCCCGTGCAGCTCGAGAAGCCCCTGCCGACGGCTGGAGGCAGGGAGAGCTGGCAGACGTGTGGCCTGTTCTGGCACTGCTCTAATGCGCTCATCTAGGCTGGGACTAAGGAGACAAGGCACTGGGTTAGACACCTTTGGACTCGCTCTGCACAGTGCTTTCTTAGTGCCAGAGAATTAATCTTGAAGTAGGCAGTTTTTTATTTTTGTTTTTGTTTTCCCCAGAACAACCTTGCATGTTCGTAATAGCTTAGAACCATGTGTTTTTCTTTTCTTTTCTTGGCATGTTACAATAGTGTATTTGTTTTGTTGGCTTGACTCGTATTTATTTTTAAAATGAGATATTCATCTCAAGGGAACAAAACTCATGAAAAAAATTATTCATGCCAAAGAACTTCTAAAGTATAGAAACAGATCTCCCAGAAGATGCAGAAGTAAATTTAACTTGCTGAGGTCAGAATTTCATTCTGCTTTCCAGAATAACCTACAAAGAGCTGTCTATGATTCTTTTTCAATTATTTAAAATGCTCTCGGAAGACTTTTGATATTTTAATAATTATGAGTTTGTCCCAGAAGCTAATGAGCAGGAACTCCAGGAGTTTACTGGCATTACTTATCATGCCCTGTGCGAATGGCACAGGACACAGAAGACCTTTGTTATGGAAAGCACAAGAGAATTACTATGGGTATAATATAATTCAAGAAATACTTGACTTTTAATAACTGTTGTTACTTTAGGATGACAGAAAAATATTTGAAAGTGTAAATTAGACTTTCTTTAATTTTCTGAGGGTGCTTTTTAACCCTCTTGGGCAGTATGAGAGATGACATGAGCCATCAAGAAGCGCAGATAGGACTGAAGGTGATCACAGGTTCTTTGTTTTTATGATTGGCAGCCCTACATACACAGGCTGCTGTAAATCTACCACGGGTTAAGGATCTAATTAGGAAACTTGTTACCTAGAGGCACTTCCTACTTTCTCTTCCTTGTCCAACGCTCCCTGTTCACTTGTGCAGTTCGTTTTACTTTGATCTGCTCTGACAGGAGGTACCGCGGTTCTCTCAGCCCCGGTGCTGGTTGGGATTAAGGGCTGCGGCGCAGGGGGAGGTTTTTGCTGTCTGGCCAGGCTCCTGGCAAGGCCAGAGGTGCTTTGCAGCCTTCAGCTCCCCAGGGCTCTCACCGTGGCTCCAAGGAGAAGGGGAGCGGGTTGGAGCACAGCGAAGGCAGAGGGTTGACAGGCAGGAGGGCTGTGGGAAGAATCCACCACATTAGTGTCACTAGTCTGCATTCCTGGTGGGAATAGCCAAGGTTAGATCTACTTTTAATATTGCCAAACATGATGTAAAATTGTTATCATACAACTACAGCTGTGTAATCCTGGGCAGCTCTCTCAAAAACAAGGTGTTTCTAAAGGCCTGTATTTCTGTACTTCAGCGTGCAAAGCCTGTGCTGCAGCAACGCTGGGTATTCACGGGAGGCTCCCCTGTGCCCAGGAGGTCTGTGCTGGGCTGAAATTCTCTAGCAAGAGCAAAGAGCTCTTGGTAGCAAGTGCCATCCCGGCAGCCCACAGTCAGTGATCTAGAATTAGCGTCTCAGCAGCCCTGGCCTTTGGCTCCTCCAGCTCCAGATACTTCTTGGGAAGTGGGATAATGGCACTGGTTTGGCTCGGAGTTACTGGGAAGAAAAGCACTCAGATGCTGCACTCAGATTGGCCCTAGATAAATGGCTGATTTGGACCTGGTGCAAAGGCTGGACAGTGCAGGATCAGCAAGGCTGGGGACTGCACAGTGAATATCTGTTCTGAGAATATTCAGTGCTGCAGGGAGTCCTTTGACAAGAAAACCAAGTGGTTGTGCAATCTCCATCCAGCCCTCTTTAGTGCTCTTTTGTTTTGTTTTTTTGAGATGCAATTACTACATTTCCCTGATGCTGCCATTATCTGGGACATAGGTTCATTTATGACCTCTATATTTATAGCACAGTTTTTGGTTTGTCACATCTGCAGAACAGAGATTATGTGGTTGTCAGAAAAGACATTGGCTTTCCTGTAGACATGTGTTTGTAATGGGCTTTGCTCAGTGGATCTTTTAGGGATTTTAAATACAGTGGTAATATAAATGAGAGTACTCATTCCTTCCCACTGCTAATTCATCCCTTTGAGCAGCAAGGGGAGCAGTATAAATGTCCAGGCAGCATAAGTGCGGTCCAAATGTGGAAGAAATCAAACACAAGAAGCCAACACATACTTATTATGAATTAAAAGTTAGGCTTCAAGAGCGAAATTAGCCTGTGTCCCTTTTGATAACTAATAGCCTGGTATATTAACCACTATTAAGTGTTCATTTACTCTAAGAGACAGCATGGCATTAAGTCAGAGAAGGAATATGTCTGGAAAAATGGAGAAAAAAAAAAAGGCAAAAGCACCCCCGCTGTGCTGGAAAGCAAGTATTTGTTTCTCCCATCAGACAGCAGTTTGTGCCTAGTCCCGAAGCAGGTGCCCAAATTAGCAGTGGCCGTGCAGGGTGGGCTGGTTAGTACTCAAGGTAAAGAGCCCTCAGTGCGACAGCGGGAGGCCGAGGCGCAAATTCCGAGCGGCCCCTGGGCTGCTCCGCGGGCCTGTGTGCGGCAGCGCCGGGCAAGAGCTGCTGGCAGGAGCCGGTGCCGCCTTCCAGCGCTGCCCTTGCGCGGGAGCCTTCCCGCAGGAGCGGGCAGGACCCGGCCCGAGGAGTCTGTGCGGGGTCCGCCCGCGTGACGCCCCCTCTGCACCGCTGCCTCTGCGAGCACTGAGCCGCTTCCCTGCACTTATCCCCACCTTATCCGTAGTTAACTTCAACTCCATAGTTAACTGTCAAAATCAGATGGGAAGCTTAGCTGTGAGCCCAGCTGGGTATATTACTGGAAGGACTGAATCAAAATTTTTGAAGAAGGCGGAATAATTCTTTTTTTTTTTTTCCAAATAGAATAGCAGTTTGAACCACGATGTTAGAAAGCTTCTTTTCATCTTCACATTTCTTTCTTTTTTTCCCGGTATTTTTGCATGATATTTGAAGCAGGAGTTGATGAGACCTGTTGCAGACGGCATGTATGTTGCAGACCCCACTTCAAAACTTTTACCCTTGAAGTTGCATGGGGTAGGAACCTGGTCTTGATTGCACAGAGACTTAACTTGCATGATCTCTGCAGGAGACCTGTCCCTATCCTGGAGAGCTCTTATGTTGTCACTTTGTTATTCTTAATAAAATTTTATTTTAACATTTAAAAAATGGATTAAAATCCAAGAAATGAGACTGAACCCTTCACCTTAACTTGGCATTCCTCACAACCCCCGGGAATTTTGTGCCCCAGTACCTCATTTTGAGGAATAGCCACCACAATGAGAGTCAGGCTCAGCCTAAATTAAAAACAGCAGCAACAAGAGAACCCCGAGCACAGCATTCCCCAAAGGAGCACAGGCTGCTCAGGCAGAGCCTGAAGCCACTGCAGGATCATGGGGGAGACGGGAGGTCTTTCTCCTGGCTGAAGCAATGCAACCTCACCAGTGCTGTCTGGCTTCCCTGATCCACATCCTGCGGTGCAGCCGGTCTGGGTCTGCAGGGCTCTCAGCCCCAATGGTTCCTTGAGCTCCAATCGGTCAGCACAGGCAGCCTCTGGGAGCAGCTTGGATGTTGGGATCAGCAGAGTCACGTATTTTGTTCTTTGGGAAAGGCGGTGAGTGCTGCGTGACTTGGCACAAGGGAAAACGAGCTGAATTCAAAGGCAAATCTAGTTTTTCTCTGTGTTAAAACACCCAGGATGGCAGTAAACAAACTACAAAAACTTACAGCTGATAAGGTGTAGGAAGGTAATCCTCATGTGGGAGATCAGACTGCTTTGATATTTTAAAACAAACAAACAAACCATAAAAAGGGTCTGCAGCTTTAGTGCTTACCCAGGAATACTCAGCATGCGAATTGCATCTGCCGGCCGTGCTGGATGCACAGGGCTGTGTGCGCCGGGTCGCTGCTCTGCCCAGGCCTGGCAGAAAGCAGCGGGGCCAGAGCGGCCTCGGCGGCACGGGGCTGCCCAGGGGAGACCCTGGCCCCGGCGGAGCGCCCGCTCTCGCAGCCCCAGGCCTCTGCGAGAGGAGCCTTCAACACGCTCAGATACAAAGAGCTGCCTCTGTGCACAGCTCAGCAGCCCGGCTGGAAGCTCTCCTGCAAAAGGCTGCTTTGGTGGACAGGGGACAAGTGAAAGAAGCTGCTGCTTCCAGCTTGCGGGGATCAAGGAGCACAGCGTGCGTCGGATCTAAACGCACAGACACTTGTGTCGAACCTCTTTCGTCTTAGCGAGGTGGCCCTGTGCAGCAAGGACCAAGGCTTGCCTGTCTTTCTACAGCGCATTATATGGCGACCTAATTCTGATCTCCATCCCCTCACAGAAATGTTTCGTAACAACAAATGTAAATAAAGCAACTCAAGTAAAATAAAATCTGTCTTTAGTGTTTGGCAATAGAAAGTCATCAAAAGGAAGTAGTTTAGGAGATTCTGCCTTCCTGAAATATTATTTTGCATTTTCATTGTTCTCCTGTCCCCCTGAGTCAGCAGCAGCCTGTGCTGGCAGCAGCGGCGGCTTTGCCATCAGACACGTTTTCCAAATAGATCTCCCGCAGGAATTCCAGCTGTCGCCCTTCGCGTTGTTTATCTTTTGCTGACTGTGCTCTTGAGGGTATCTTTAGCTCTTCAAGGGGGGTGGTGATTGTCAGAGAAACCCTGACTGCTCTGTCTTCTGCTTTGCTTGCCGTATGTTGCTTTTCTTCCAGTTTGTACTACAAGTAGAAGCATAGATATTTGCCAGGAAAGCTAAGATGATCATAAAGAGTTTGAAAATGGTTATTGAAGTAACAGAAGGGCAGACTGGCAGCATTCAAATAAATTCAGATTGTGTCTGGCCTTCAGAGCTGACACAGCAATAGAAATATGAGCACGAGATGCAATACGAAAGCCCCATTAACAGCACTCGTCTCCTGGGTTGTCAGTACTTCTGGGAAGGGACCACATCATCCTATTAGGCTGGGTAAAGTTCATGGATCTGCTCTGTAAGATGAGCACAGTAACTGTGCATTACCGTATACACTATATAATAACTGAGGTCTTTAGGGTGGCTTTCACCGGGTAATTGAATATGGTGGGCAGGCAAGTATTTCTTTGGAGTGAAATTCTTCCCCTAAAGTGCCTAAGCCTCTTTCCTGAACATGGCAGGAATAGTGTTCAGCTGTTCAGCTTCAGCTTCCTGTTCCTTTCCCACAGACACCCCAGCCTAAGGCTTCCTTTTATTTATTTTCCACTCTTTCTGTGCTTGTGCAATGTACTGCTTTGCTCTTTCACTTCTCATAGCAATAGTGTTGTAGCTCTGAGAAGCCAAGGCTGTGAAGGAAATCGACTTTCTAAGACAAGTAGCTTTATTAGACCAGCTGATGTAAAATGTGGTCACGCTTCCAGGTACACAAGCCTGTCCGCAAGGCAGGTCAGTCATTCCCGGGAACAGCTGCTCCGAGGCTGATGACACCTTTTCCTGTCAGTAAAACTGCACTAGCGCTTACAGCCCGGAGCTACCCGTTCCTGACCCCATCCCGGAGTCTCTGCTCCATCACTTTGGGACTGTATTGTCAAACAACTGAAGCAATACAGTTTTGGAAAACAAACAAACAAAAAACACTTCCAAGCAAAAGAAGGAGCAAGCTATAATTATGCTTATCAATAAATCCGTTTGAGGGAGAACTGATATTAGCAGAGAGTTTTCATTGGGTACAGAGGACTGAGGTAGAGAGAAAGCATTTGTAGAACAGGGAGAAGCCAGCAGGAGATGAAATGGTGGGAGAATCACAACAAGCCTTAAAACCAGTATCTCTATTTATTCAGCTCAATTCAGTATTGACTAGAGTTATGAACTGCAGTTCCCATGTCTTTCAAATATGTTTTGTAAATCTTCCTTGAGGATTGGGACTGAGATGTGAGAACAGGAATTATTGTTTTGCAAAGTCACGTAATAGCTGGGCTCTCCTGTTTGTAATTCCTGCGAGTTCGTTCTGGTACAGAGCGGTTGGCAAGTTTCACCCACATATTTTCTGCAAGGACCTCCGGTACACTGGGTGACCTGTATCACATTCTGGGTGTGTAGATGTAAACTCTGATAGCTCTGAAGCTGCCAACGCTCCTTGTTGTTCTTCTGGGCAGAAGCTGGTAGCTTTTGCACTCGTGAATCTGTCAAAATCTGGCTACATGCAGTGCTCCCACCCCACTAGATTTATTTAGTTATTTATTTGTTGAAGGAGAGTTTAGAAAGAGCAAGGGCTTGTTTGAAGGCTAGGAGATGGAGTTCTGGACAACAGATTTTTTTCATAGCAGGCTGCAATTGTTTAGTGGTTTTCCGTGTAGATGCCAGTTTGAGGCAGTATGTGACCAACAGAACTATCTTGTTAAGGAGACTTTCTTGTTGTGTTTGGTGTCTAGTTGTCTAGAATGAGCCTAATCAATTCTTACACTCCATCTCTCATGCTCCGAGGGTGGTATTTTCCTATCAGCTTTAAGGATGTTTAAGCCAAAGTGCCAATGTAGGAACCTAGGTTTTTGATCATTTTTTGTTTAAGATTTATTGCTTTCTTGTTTTTGCCTCATGCTGAGCCTTTACTCATGCTTTTAGTCAGCTTAGTTGTCTGTCTAAACCATGTTAGACAGATAATCTGGGTTTCAGGTGTAGGCTTGAAATTCACAGGCCTACACAGCTATGCAACAGAGGGTAACAACCAGCCTTCTGAGGTGGCCAGAAGTGAAAGCTACTTCAAGCATTAAGGCTGTTTTAAGGCTTTTTATAAGTTGTATTTGAAATTTTTTTGACACTGTCTCATAGTGTGAGCACCTTTCACCACATCTAACTAGGAGCTCTGAAGCGTTAGAAGTTAAAAAAAAAAAACCCTCTGTACCTGGTACAAGGAGAGATGATTTAATTGTGTTAAGTGATAGTGTCTAATGGCAGGAACTGTGCCTAATTCTCCCTTGTCCTCCCTTTAGCTTCATGTCATTCCCAACTGTTACCTCATCTACAAAAATTTCTGCCTTCATGGTTTTCTGACATTTATAGAAATACTTTTTTTGTGTGTGTGTATATCTATAAAATGTTGTGGGCGATGTTATTTCCCAACACTTACTTTCAAAACTCTAACTTTGTCCAAGAATGTAGCTCTATATAGCTCTATAGAGATATAGAGCTCATAGCTCTGTAAAGATTACAGTGCACCTCTGGCTGACCTGCCTTGCTCTGCACTTCGTGTCCCCCGGACTGCAAATGCCTCAGGGTGGGATCCCCTTCTGCAGAGCAGAAACTACTAATCCCCAATGGGTAGAGACCAGGGAAAAAGAAGCAATTTGCAATCTTAATCCCTGTGTGCAGAAAGCCAGTGCATTAAATACTCAGCGTGTACATCCTTTCAAAGTGAACTCTTAACGTTGGTAAGTAAAATTTATTAATATATGGATGTATTTGGCTAGTAAAAGTATGTCTTGCATTACAAAAGAAAGATGTAGAGTTTTGAGTAAATAGGTAAGCCATTATATGGCAGAAAGAAATGGGTGTTGCTATAAAAAAATGCATTAAAGGCAAATTTCTCTATTGGAGTCAATCCTTGTATCTTTTAAAATCATATAGCAAGAACAGTGTTTTCAGGTTTCAGAAAACAGTAAACTAGAAAGCAGGAAGGTTAAATATTTATAAGGTAGGGAATTACAGGGCTGAGTGGGGAAGGTGTGATTCTACGTTGTTTGGTGTGACAGGGTTTACCTGGGGTGAATTTTTGTAAATTAGCCATGATAATTTATGTTTCCTTCTATATGTTTTCCTAATAATGCAAATGATTTTATACTGGGGATGAATTTCCCTGACTGCTAAGGAAGAGGGTTTCCATGACATTTTATGTGAAATTTTAGCAGGAATGCTTTTGTTTAACTTTAAACTTGCAGCCCCTACACAACTAGTATTTCTGGTGTGTGAGTCAGGTAACAAATCCGGCTCCATAAAAGCGGAGAAGGATCAATGGATAAATGGTGGATCTGATTAACTGCAAAAATGTCAAAAAAAAAAAAACAGATACATTGTAAGTATTTTAACATTCAGAATTGTCCTTCAGTTCTGTCAGATTTCATTTGTAGCAACACAGGATGCCAATTCTTATAAATATATTTATATATATCAAATTTTCCCAATAGTGATTTGGGACATTTTGCTTGATATGCATGGCTACCTTGGCATATACCAAACGGCATTTCTGCAAATCATGGCAATAATAATCCTACATTTAAAAAAAAAAAAAAAAAAAAGGAAGAAAGAAAGAAAAAAAAAAGTTGTTTCATGCCGTATCCCTTTATTGACATTTTCTTTTCTCTATGTGGTTGATTACTAAAGATGTGGTCATGTAGTGCTCCCATAGACAAACCTTACAGAGATCTTAGTTGGACTCTCAGTGCAGAGGAATATTTTACGCTGAGCAGAGTCTTCCAGCACAGAACCACTAAATAATTAATCTGCTCATTCGTCCTGGTGAACGGTCATGCTCTGCTTCACCTGTCTGTGGCTGACTGAATTTAAATGATCGCTGAAGCCAGTGGAGAGAGGTTTGGGAGCCAGCGGCAGCACCTCTCTCAGAAGGGTTACGCAATTCAGCTGTCCTGTGGTTGACCAAGTCTTCTTGACACCGCTCATAGGATGTTATTAAATGTTATTAAAGAAAGGAAAGGTCTTCTGATAGACCAACAAATTCTTACTCTTTTTAAATCTTTAAGAGAAAACTGGTACAATACTCGTGGAGAGAGCAGTAGGTGCTTGCCCAGGTAAAGGTCCTTGTAAAATTTATGGGTAAGGGGAGGCAGTGAAAAACAAGTTGCACAAAGAAATTTCTTTTCAGAAAATTCATGTCAGTGCCACTTCTCTGGTTGTGTCTATGCCACTTCTCTGTTTATGAAACCATTTTTATTCACCCACACTCAGAGAAAATTGTCTGAATGTCAAATTGTTAAGCATGTTTTGCATGTTTGTTTAGCGTACTGTGCTCCAGATTTAGAAAAAAGACTGTGCTTAGATCCATAGAAAACACTGTGGAGTATCCTCATGTTTATCAAGGACAGGGTCTGGCTTTTGAGCAGTGCTGAATACCTAGAGCTGCCTTTGCTTCCCTTCAGCTCTGTCTTCCAGAGAAGGGGTCTTCACACGGAGGTGTCTGTCCCAGCATAAACCGAGCAGAGACCATTGGGAGCCGGTTGGGTTCCACTTGCACCATCCCCAGGCTTGATCACTGGAATACACATCCACCTTTTGTCTAGAACCAAGAGGTATATACAAATATGAAAGCACAAAAGCATGACTTTTTTTTGCAGTGAAAGTGAAAATGCAGCACAGTAATTGCTTGCCATTTATTTTATTTTGAATAAATGTGCTCTGTGGACATATCTGCTCGCCTTTCTGTAAATCCCAGCAAGTGCCTATCAACACACCTGTGCTGCCAGCTCCTTTTAAAAAACTTATCTTTGATATTGAGTCCTTCAGAGCAAGTACTTCCCAAGAGCTGGGAGCTCATTACATGACTGTAAAACTACACATGTACATGAGAGAGGAAAAAAAAAAAAAAAAGCTTTATACTTACAGTAACTGTGATTGCTTTGATTAATGACTCTGATAGCTGCCTCCTGGGCACATACCCTGTGATTTTCTTTACTGATGGGTGTTCCATGCAATCCAAGTAAAATAACTTTGAGAAACAAAACAAGCCAACAAAAAAACCCACCAACAAAAAAACCCACTGCACATACATCATTTCTACTTATTGCTGTTGTAATTATATTCTGCTGTTTAGATGACAAAAATAATTAACCACTAAGTTACATATATTAAATTATAGGAATTCTGTCAGCTCTTATAGTTCTCCAGATTTACCTAACGTTGTTGTAGTCACAATCTGGCTCCATAAGTGTATGAACTTATGTGAATTAATCAAACTTGGCTCCAAACTGTGTTTACTACTGATGCTATTACTGTAATACGGAATATTGTTTTATCTCCTACTGAGGAGAGGGAGACTTGCCTAATTTTTAGAGCCCATTCAACCCATTAGGCAGCTAGGCGATATTCAGGCGCTTAGTTTTTGCTTTCATTGGAAAAGAAGTAGAAGTAATACAAGTTGCATAAGTAAAGTAGTGCCTTAAATGTAAGAAAATCATACATAAAATGATCACACCCCAGCGGAACCCTCTTGGTGAGGATTAGGAGCTTTGTGTTTGGTGGAAGAGATCTAGAAGCAAATACACACAGAACCGAGAACTGTCTGATGGGCTTCCTTAGGAAATATATTCCCCTGCCGGGGAGGATCCTTTATCCATTGGGCTGGAGGGCAGGAGCTCGGGCAGGGGCCTGGCTGCCTGGTGCACAGCAGCTCTGCGGAGCTGCCGGGCAGCCTAGGGATCAGCAATGGGATGCTCCATCCCAGCCTCATTTACCCTCATTTACTGACAGGGTCCTGTGTCATCTCTGTGCCACCAAAGCTGTTTTTGCTACTTTTCAGCAACTCATATCAGAGCACTTTGAGCCAATCCAGGATTTCTTCCAGTGTCCACTGCTGCTCCCAGTCATAAGTATATGGGAATGTCCAAATGATGTCGTCCTGGGGAGATCGAATGAAGTCTTCCTGCGAAACAAAAACAAAAGGCTGCCTCTCTTCACCCCTGAGGACTCATCATCATTCAGTGATGAACCACTAGGAGCGTGCTCTTCTGTGCCTCTGAAATGGGTGCCCAGTGTCTTGATACAATTCTGAAGTGCACATCTGCATGAAAAAAACAGGAGGCAAAACATCCCGCTTTATGTGGAAACCTAGGAAAAATAACAATAAAAAGGGGGAGCACAGAAATTCTAGAGATGAATGTTTCAGAAATTCATCACAATATGATTTACAACAAATAATGTGGTAAAGCTGGTAAATAATAGCAGCAGAGGGGGAAATCAAATATTTTAGGATGGGAGGAGAAGACAGTTTTTTGAGAAGGGCTGAAGGTGAGATGCGAAGTTAAAGATATGGTGGAGAGCTGCTCCTGGCATTGAGATTTGGCAAGGATGCTTAACCCTGGCTTTGGCAAGGACATTTAACCAAAGAAGGATCCTGAAAACTAATCTTAATTTCCTATTTTAGGTCCTTCTCCACTTAAAAAAAAATCTTCCTCCTCTGCAACAGCTGGCGAAGGAGGAAGGCCGGGTACAGGGATCTAATGCAGGTGTGGACAAGCCTCGCTGGGATGGCCTCGGCCTGGGCCCAGCAGCGGGGAGCCCGTGGGGTCCCTTGTGGCGCGGGAGGGCAGCGCCCGCTCGGCGGGACCGCGTGGGCCTCGCGCAGGGGCCGCCCGGGCGGAGGCGTCGCGGCGCCCGTGCTCGGCCAGCGTGAGGGCCGTGAGGGCCGCGAGGGCCGGGGGCGCCCTGAGGGGCCGGCGCCGCCCGCGCCCGGCAGCTGCTGGGCTGGAGGCCGCAGCTGCCGCCACATCTCCTCTCACCGATCTGGTTACCGCTTCACGTGGCCGCCTCCTGCGATTGGGGCCATCTGACTAAGTTATTCCTACAGCGAAACCAGAGCGGCCTGGAAAACTGGGGAAGGAATCCCGTTTTCCTGCGCTTTTAATTACAAGGAGTGTAGGAAGCCAGAGCATCGCCCTGAGTGTTACAAACAAACGTGCGGCTGCAAGCGGCATCAGTCCTTACATTTGTTTCCCTAGACGAGACTGGTGAATTTGGCTTTATCTGCACAGGCTGAACTTCATCATTCCAAGACATAAATACCGACTTTGTCAAGGGCCTGAATGCGGCCGCGAGGACTCCGCTCCTGGCCCTGGAGCACAGACTAATAGTCACTGTGAGATGCCTCTGTGCAGCCTCAGCTGCGAGATTTGCAAGTGAAAATAACACAATAACTGTGAATAATATAACTCTGTGCCTAGAGCATCCTCTTTCCACAGTGTTGCCAGGGTTTTATGAACATCCATCCAGATTCATAATCACTTGTTTTCAACGGACAGAGCAAAGGAGTTGGAAACTGAGCAGAGGCTGCTGATGAGAGTGACCGTGCAGCCCAAAAGCTCCACTAGGCACCAGGACCTCCTTGTGCTTGAGCACTGGGAGATCTGGAGCCACTGACACGTGTAATGTCACTCCAGTCAGATTAAATATTTAATACATTTCTGGAAGCTGGTTAGAAATGCCCTGCAGAAATTCACATTAAGAATACTCCTAAGAACATCAGTTACATGCTTTGGACCTGTGATACCGAGCTACGCAGATATTGGTTCTTGAGTGTTATGTTTACAGCTGTTTTTATATTCTAATACATATATATTGGTTCAGTCTTGCTTGTTATAACTGTATATAACTATATTTCCAAATTACCTATTACAGGCAAAAAAAAAAAAAAAAAAGATGAATATGCAAAATGTGTGGGTTGGAGGACAACTAGCATAGAAGTGCTATCTGAGTGTTAGCAAAAAGAGTGGTACAAATTAATGAATAAAACTTCTTAGTCCAATGTGCTTTTTGACCATAAAATATCATTTTATTGCTTGCTGCACAATAATTTAATTACTATTGTGAGTTATTATGTTAGGATTTTACTGATATTTTTACTGATAACACCAAAAGCCTGTAGTGGTACCAGCTCAACTATTAGGATTTTTTTCTGCAGTCTGGGCACAGCTCTTGGGCGAAGCTTTGCTTTCTTGTCTTTTTTTTTTGCTATTTGTTTAGTAAATAAACACTTTGAGTGCAATGCAGGAGTTATAAACAGTGTCCCTGAGAACAGAATTGCACTCCTAGTCAGTTTTGAACTAGTCTGAATGATACATATCTGCAGGTTTTGGTGCAGAAAACCTACCAGGTCAGAGCCACTGATGAAATTTAGGAGATGGGAAAGACACTCAATTTAGGGATCAGTTTCACATATGAAGATATGAATAGCTGTCAGCATTGTATTTTTGTCTGTAATATTTATGGCAGCCCCATAACCTTATATTACTAACTTATATACTAATAGTTAATTTCTAGTTAATATTATTAACTTATAAATTAATGACTTATATTACCATTTCTTTTACCATTACTTATTTCTACAACTTCTTAATAGCCCTCGTGATGAGCCCTATTTCAAATTTTTCTATGTATTCCTTATTTACCTGGGCTAAAAATGGAATAAAAGCAGATATCACTGCTACTATAAAGGTAGCGAGATGCTCCACGGAAAAGTGGGAAAAGGCTGTTCTGGAAATAATCCCAAGGTGAGGGATACCAGGATGGCACTTCCCGCCCCGCCGGTCTCTGGCTCCTGCGCTGCGCTTGGCTTGCGCCCAGCAAACCGGCCCACAGCTCCGATTTGGGAAAGGGCTGTCGCAAGTTGAGGCAGGTTAGTTTAGGCAACAGGAATTTTAAGGAGTCGCTGCCTTTGGACGCCCATGCACACGCCTACTTCTTTGTCCGTAGATATATAGTATTACATATACACTGAATTATTTAAGATTCTGTTCATAACATAAACTAGATAAATTTGAATTTTGTTTATATTATAGAGTTAGTTTTATTTATTTATTTTAAAGGCAGGTCTAAATACACTAATTGTTCTGCTACTCATTTCCACAGTTCTCTTTTTCATCCACCTGTTGTGTCTTGTAGTCACTCATGCTGGGGCAGGAGCTACTTTGATATATTTTATCAGGGTTTTAGTGCAGTGGGGCTATTAATCTTGCCTGGAGACCCTAGGTCTTCAGGGTTGGAGGCAGCGCAGATGAGACTGGGGAGGAGAAGGAAGGATTTATGAACCCTCTGTGTCTCGAGTGCCAGCAATGGCCATGAGAGCTACTGCCTCTGTCACCTCTAACCTCAATAGTCCCCTTAGATTGTAGATATTCTGGGTGCTGTGGGTGAGTTACAATAGTTTGTTTGTATTGCACTGTGGAAAACACAATGCTGTTACTGAAAACATGAGAATATTCTCTCTATTCCATTTAATACACACTAAGAAAGAGACATTTTGGAGTTTAATACCTTACAGGAAAAGATAGTGACCTGGGAACTTATGTCTCTTAAAATATAAATCTGACAATGACTCACTCTGCAACTCTACATACCCCTCATATTTCAGTTTCCCAGTCTGTCACAAGGGGAGATTAATACTTAACTTGCCTTTAACTGCGGTGATGATGCAAGAATTAATGACCTACGTTTGTGGAGAGCACTGCAAGCGTGGCCGCGTTGCAGCTCTGGAGCGTTTGGAAGAGCTGTTGCCGTGTCTTGTCCATGGGCTACAGTCACCCCCTCGTCAGAATGGGAATGGGACCCAGCACTTCTCCCAGGCTGCTTTCTCTGGCCGGCTGAAGCCCAGTCGAGGCTCTGGAAGACACAGCAGGTGGACAGAAACGGTGTGGTTTGGGGCGGGAGGTCCCATCCCTCCTGCTGCCGGGCCTGCCGGCTCGAGCCTGGCCGCAGGTGCTGCTGTGGCCACGTTTCCCATCTTCTGTTTTGTTAACAGGACGACTCACTGGCGGATGCTATTAAGGAATTACAGCTCCCCCGGCAGAGCTCAGATATCTCTCCAAATACAAGTTTTAAACCTTTATATTTTACCATGGCTGCTCACCCAGCCTCCGTGGCTGTGCTTCCTCCTGACCTGCCTCTTCCTCGGGGATGGGCAGCCCTGGGCAAGGCTGTGCCCCAGACCTGCGCTTCGGCACCCGCAGAAAGGGAGAATTTGTCGGCATGAGCTTGTCGTGCTGCTGGCAAGCAGCAAAGTACAGGCAACACAGCAGCTTGTTTCTGGTTGAATTATTAGGCCAAACCACGGCCAGTTCTTCCCATGGATTTATAGGAGTGAAGGAGTTAGAAATCTGAATTTTGCGCACAGCAGCAGGGCTTGGCATTTCTTCCCATTTGAATTACTCAAGTGCCTTTACACTGTTTCTACTAGCTCATATTCTACATGTATTTCCTGTGAGCTCCTTGTAGGCTATAAATGTTCATATATTGTCCACACAACTTTAGTAGAGTTCATTAGTACAATAAAGGCTAAAGTCAGGCTCATTTGCAAAACAGGTGGAGTAAGTCTGGGTGATGTATAGAATTTTAAATTTATTTTTAGAATTTTAAATTTATGGTCTGTGAACACCCGAGGCCTCTCCTATTCCTTCAAACAGCACCTAAAAAAGCTCCTTGTTACCAACAGGCTTACAGTTTTTCATGCAGGGGCTAATAATACCACTGATACATTTTTAGGGGTCTACTCACCAAAAAACATTGAAACCTCTAAACCCACTGTACCGTTTACTGCCTGTGAACTGTGGGTATCGTGCTATCAAATAGAGATAGTCCACAACGAGAAACACCCAAGCAAGATGAAACTGTTATAACCTAAAATTAATCTTTCTGTAGTTAAGCTTATGTAATTTCATGGTTATTGAATTACAGAATAGAAAGAAATGAGGAAAATGCCTGGGGACAGAGTACAATTTTGGTGATAAGAGATTTGGGGATAATAAAATAAAAGAAAATGATTAGCATGCCCACCTAAATATAGGTTGAGAAAATTAAATTTATTGTACATTGCATACATTTTGACAAAGTTAAAAGTACGTACACGTAATTAACTGTCTTGGAGACTTTACTTAAGTGACAAGAATGAGATCTGCTATTCTGTAGCTTCCGTTTCAAGCTGTATCATCATGTCTGTACTTGAAAAGTATCGCATCTGTTAACAGTTCAGTTGAAAAACTTGACTGTGGTTGGCCAACCTTGTATAAGCTGCAATTTGATACCCAATTTGCCCAGCTAGATAAATATTAACGAGCATGTAGGCAGTGGATCGATATTGTAATTTCTTTTTGCCCTGTCACACTGCTACCAGTCAGCAACGTGACCTTTCTTACCCATCTCTAAGACAGCTTTCCTCTCAGCACTTCACCAAAGAGAGGGCTGGGGCAGGTAACTTGCCCCCTCCTCCAACCCCAGGGCAGCAGAGCATAAACGCCCAGTGATCTCGCATCCCGTTGGGAAAGGTTTCCGAAAGAAAACCGGAATGGTTTTCTTTCACAGAACAACGCACCATTACTCAATTTTATTTGTACGAGGCTGTAGTGCTATTGCCCCTCCTTCCCCCTCCTCTTTCATAACCTCTGATGAAAATGGACTTTCCATTCCCAGCGCAGACCTTCCCAGGTGCCCCCTTTCCCTCGGCTGCTCCCGGCTCCGGGATCGCTCACGGCGGCCGCTGCTGCTGGTGCTCCACGTTCTTTCAGGCTCCTCAAGCTGCAAATCTTTGCCAGAGTGAATCACTCTGCTTTCTTATTACCGTGTGGAGAAGCAAGCTGAAACTTGCCGTTTGCAGGGCAGCTCTCATTTTGTTCTCTATGCTGCTTCTCTGCACTTGGCTTCCAGAGCTCAGTTTTTTCTCTGATGCCAGCTCTGCTTGGATCCCAAAATGGACCAAATAAAGTAGTTATTCCTCTTTTAAACTAAAACTTTTAAACTAAACTAACTCTGAAAACTGGTGGAATTCTGAAATTCAGGTTACTGCTGCGGATATTTATTATCTATAATTACACTTTTTTTTTTCTCTCTTTAAATTTTGGACCTTACTGGCTGACATGAACAGTCAAATGCAGTGCTGTGGGTTATTCCACAGTTTGACTGAGAAACTAGTGATGAAATCAGGTGTGTCTGTGGCACAGTCCTGTTTGTTTGTAATCAAAAGTCCTGTTTCCGTTAGTATAGGGTAGATCTTAAGCAGCAGCAGTTTCACAGGCCTAAATCCTTGTCCAGGCTCACTCAAGTCTGTTTGTGAGCCTTTTTCCCTGGCAGGTACCCCAGCTATGTCCACGTTTAGATGTTCTTGATTGCTTGATCTCTCAGCTTCATGATGTCTCTCTTCCACTGTTAGACACATCAGACATCACAAAGTCATAGTGGAGAAACTTGTCCTCTTACATGTGTTTCTGTTGCGGGTAGTGACATGTCTGATGGAAACTGTTGACCCCAAGAGGTGTTGATGCTCCTCTTCAGGTTCCCACTACTTCATCGCAGATGTTTTCACAATCAGTCAGATGGGAAATTGGTCCAGCACAACAGATAAGAGGAGAAGTGACTGGAAGGTGGAAGGCAAAAGTAAAGATCAGTGTTTGTGTTGCTTTTGGTAGAAGGACAAGCTTTTACTAGAGAAATAATTGTCAAGAAGGAGCAAAGTGGTCCTGTCAGCCTCCAAGTTCATGGTTTTCTCAACTGCAAGAAAAAAAAAAATGGAAAAACTTGAGATAAAGTACTGAGATTTGTGGCATGGAATTGTGGTATTTTTCTCAAAGAAAGGTCTGTTTCACCATCAGCTGAGAATAAAATAAGGAAAAAACTTCTGGAAATTGACTGTTAAAGAAGTCTGAGGCTGGTGGAACTCGGAAGTGTGGAAGGGATTAGTGGGTGGCTCCGGGAGCAAAGGGCTGGGGCTGGAGAGGAACTTCTGCCCTGCAGCGAGGGCAGGGCTCCCGGGATGTGCTGCAGTTACTCTTTGCTAGGCAGTGTAATCTGCAGAGCAGACATTCAAATAGAAATGGGAGCCTGAGCCTGATGGCTTGAGGACAGCGAGCCAAACTTTCCTGCAGTGCAAAGGTAGATCGGGGTGCCATGGGCAATGGCCATCTCTTGCCATCGCAGAAAGCCCCCATGGGAAGTTCCTATTGCTATTCAAGCGCTTTTATAAGTCAGAGGTGTTTGCACTGAAGGTTTTGTTCTGGTCATACCTTTACTTGAAAGGACCACCAACACTGTCTGCTATGACTGATGAAATAACTAGCTCTGAAATTTCTTATATTTCACTTTGACTGTGATAATTTCACTATTTCAGCTTTGAATTTGTGAGAATCCCGGACAGGAGCAATGGCAGGTTGTTGTGTTGGGGCTGGTGGGAGCTACATGTCTTAATAACAGTGCCTCCTCTGTCCGCACTTATGTAACGTCTGTAGAGCTCCATAAAATAGACAGATATGATATTTCATTGATTTAGTTAAGGGTTTAGCTGTACTTGTTAAAACAGTTACTATGGAGCAAATGTAGAAATAAGTAGATTTTAAAATAAGTTTCATCTCTCTAGTTAGTAAGATAGCACACTAGGCATTTTTCCTGTGTATTTCCAGAGACCATAAATACTGAAAAAATCTTATCTGTCTGATGAAGCCCTTCACCAGACTGTATAGTGCTGAATGGGTTTGTTAATAGCTTCCCAGTTAATAGTTAATAGCTTCCCAGTTGTGATACAGTAGGAAGTTGGTTGATTTCTTTAGTCACAGCACTAAAGATACATAGAATAATTCTGCTTACATGGGTGCTGACTCCATAGCAGAGCAAACACACACCAGCACAGTGATGCTGTTGATATTTCTTCCTCTATAGTACCTGTTCTGTGAATAAAATGAGTTTGTCTAGTCATTTAGCCCTGCAAAACAAGTGCTAAAGGTTATCACATCAAAACTCCCTAGTCAAACTGGCAATGGTGATTTGCAGTGTGTTAGTGTAGGTATAAATTACCACGCAGGAGAAATCTGGAGAAACATCTTCCATGTCTGATAAGTCTGGCACCTTTCAGCATCACTAAAATTGCTTCCAGCCTCCCACACACTGAGGTTGTGCTCTACAATTAGTCCCACTAGAGTTGGTGAGACATCTCCTGATTACGCTGATGACCAAGGCAGAACTTATCCTTTTGTATTTACAGATCCCAGGGTCGAATTCCTCTTGTTCCCACTTGTGCAACTCGTGTTTGGCTGCCCTGCTTCATGTCGCTTCTGTGGGCACCATGATTAAAGGGCAGCTTTACCTTTTCTGCATCATCTGAAGACATTCCAGGAGACCCCAGAAGACTGTGGCTCCTTGCGGGAAGGATCATTCTCAGCTGTGGTGATGAGAGGCAAGAAAGGTCTTGAGAAGAGTAAACTGATGAAGGAGGAAAGGCTACATTAAGGCAAGTGAACAGAAAGAGAAATGGTGGCGGGGATGGGAAGCTCAGGGGCAGCATTAAGGAAAGGAGGCCCCCTCACATGCTTCACATACATACGTGGCCTTCATCCCCCTCAGCTGCGTGCATGCACGCGTAGGGATGAGGTATTTTAGGAAGCAGCTGTGAATTACTGAGGATATCATGGATCAGTATAAGCAGAGAGGAAAAGCAGAAATAGAAAGAGGAAGGAATATCAATATTACACAAGCAAATCCAGAAATTCTTCCAAAAGTTAAAGGAAACGGATGAAAGTAAGCTCTGATAAAACAGAGAAATTTTATGTCTTGGGGGAAAGGCTAGGGAAAACTGAACCCTATGATTTTAAGACATCTAAAAAGGCATAAAACATATCCATCACATAAGAATTCATCATGTAAATTATAAGAATTAGGAATAATACATAAGAATTAAGATGCGAGAGATGCTATGAATAAAAAGCTGGGCAGAATATATGAAATAGTTTTAAAATGATATTCAAGAACTCAAATATATAGTCACTGCAAGAGCAGACCAAGTTCTGATAATTGCAGGGTGCAAAACCTGGTGCCTGGAAGTATAAAACTAGGTAAAAGCTACACATGGATGTTTCTTGTTTGAGAAAAAAAATAAAACAGCTGCATCATAGAAAAATCTGAACAAAGACGGAGAATTAAACTGGAATTTCTCAGAGAGAAAATACTGAGGCACACAGCTTCTGCTGAAGGTATTAGTTTACTCGGCTGCCTAATGGATACTGCTGAGCAGTGCGCCTTGTGGCAGGCAAATAATTCAAAGCAAATATTAGGAGGTTAAGTACTGTCATAAATCACATAGTGCAGAGGCATTCACGTTGCATATCTTATACTTTTGTCCAACCAGAAAGAGAAGCAAATAATTTTTTTTTTTTAAAAAAGACGACAGCACATGCACATAGAAAAGTATTCAAATTAACTAGTTCTCCATGAGTTTTTAAGCTTAGATAGCTGGACTAAGAGTATTCTGCCCTCTTTCTTTCTTTTCTTGTATAAAAATTCATCAAATACATGTGGCAAATCTTATTACAAGCCATATCATAAACTGTATTTATTTTTTGATACCTGATAGGTGTTCCAGTATCCAGTATTGATACCTGATAGGTGTTCCATATCTCAGTACGTGAAAATATGCAGAAATAATCCCTTCCTCAAATGAGTACATTGTGAAAAAAAAAAATTAACCCCTTTGAAGAACATGGCTAGTGGAAAAAAAAGATAAAAATAAAACATCCAATTCTTTGCTTACAGCTATGCACTCAGAAAAAAAAAAAAGAAAAAAAAAAGAAAAAAGAAACAAAATGCAAAGAACAGACAGCATAAGGCAGGGGTCAAGGATTCACTAACAAAATCTGCTCTACATCTGTTAGGCAATGAGTTTTTAGTGTTTCCCAAAACAACATGGCTAATAGCATAGACGAATAAAAGCATTTTGAAACCTTATCCTTTATCTGAATCGTGCAGTTCAAAGATGTATAAAAAGCTTTCCCCTAGCAGATTGCCTGTCTGCCTAAGGTCTCCCAGCATTACTAAAATGAGCCAGGCTAAATATCAGTTATTTACCTTAGAAGGTAAAAACAGACAGACTTTACCAATAAGATGAGGCCCCCTGAAAGCAGGTGGACACTGAGCAAGTCCCCTCGGGTCAATGTGTCCCGTGTCCCTTGCTGGATGCTGCTGCTGCAGGCAAGGACCAGGCATCAGCAAAGAGCAGCTCTCGAAGCCCTCACTGTGCTTAGGTAAATCGGCCACTTCAGGTTCCCCTCACACGCTGAGATCTGAGGTACAGTGACTCAGACTCTGCAGTTTGGCCATTTGTGACGTGAGATCAGCAACCTCCAGGAGAAAAGTGAATAAACAGCCGGGCAGGGCAAACTGTCTCTGTGCAGCTTCAGTGTGTCTGTGTCCAGGGCAGCTGGGCTTTGCCACGGTGCAGGCTGGAAAATCTACTCTCGGGCCACGGCTCTGCTCTGTAGTTTTAGTGTTTAAACATCTATTTCAGGTGAAAAACACATAGAGAAGCCAGCAATCAGTGTGCTCTCGTTTCATGCTGCGAGCTGGAGCAGATATTGATTCCTGTAGGAAATAAAGTGTGAAATCTTCAGCAGCTTATTGATGAATCTTGCAAGGAAGAAAATGAGTCTGAAAACCACGTGTCAAGTGAATCATCTTTATCTACTATTTTATCAACTTAAGAGGTTAAAGAGAAATAGTTCCATCTTACAGAAAATAGTTGTTTGGTAGATTTTAATTATCAAAGTATTTGGGCAGTCTATCTGTAATTAAACTCCTTGTCTCCTTGTGAGCCTCCCTGGATTACAGGTTGTGGATTTGTAATTCTGTAAGGTCAGAAATACAGCCAATTTTTCATTCCTTGAAAATGGCTGAAGTTTCTTACGCACACCAATAATTCATATTACATTTCCACTGTTTTTCTGTGTTAAATCCTATGCTAGTGATTTATTGCATTTGGATTCGTCATCTTGAGATATGATTTTAGTTCTGAGTAACTATTTCTAAGAAATTTAGGGATTTTTAAAAGGGAAAAATAAACTGCAGAAAATACTGTTGAGACATCCAATGCACATCTAGCTCCCTATGAGGGAATAATTACTAAACACTGGATAAACTGAAGTCCTGCAACAGATGTCAGGATGGCTCTAAATGCAGTGTCAGCTGGATTAACACGGGGTGGCAGCGAGAACTTCCCGCAAACCAGGAGAACCCCGAGTGGGTAAATCCCCAGGAGCAGGCAGATCAATAGAGCTAATCTGCTCTGTCTGATCTAGCTGTTTTGTTTCGGATGTGTGAGTTAATCTGGCCTGAATTCTGCTTTCAGCTCTAACCAGGCAGTCCCTGCAGAACTCAACAGGAGTTTAGGCCATGCATGTTCCTGGATGAACATGATTCTGTGCCTTTACTGTGTAAAATTAAACAGGTTTCTGAATGTTTGCTTATGAGCCTGAATGTCAGGTCTTTGCCTGATGTGACTGTGCAGAGCTCTTCTTGCTTGGTGAAACAAGATGAGACCTGAGTGAAAACTTGTGTCCTTCTTGCAACTTCTGTGGTGTGTGGTAGTCCGTTCAGTGCAGTCCTCAGGAAGAGATATACAAAAAAAATATCTTATGAGGTGATACCATTGCCACTGATTTCAGCTCTTCTCGCAAGCTGCCATGTGCGAATGGTGGCTGGCTCTGCGTTGGAGAATACTTGCCTCGGATTACAGGTTTTAAATCTTAGAAAAGTAGACTCTTATACTGCAAAACACTACACAGTTAAAACAAACAAACAAAAAACCTTATTATCTTTTCAGATGGAGTATTGGCAGTGTATGACAATCTTTTAGCTCATGGGGTTTCTCCTGTTTAATTATTTTAACTGCTTTCAGCATCTGCAAGGGCAGTGAAGGAGGACAAGGTGATAGCAGGATGTGAGGTGAAAGGGGAAGTGGAACAGGTACATAGAAAGAAAAAAATAGAAATAGGGAGAGAAGAGAGGATTTTGAGGGTCATGAAAGGAATGTGGGAGAAAGCAAAGAATGAAACAGATCACATATCAACTGCTTCTGATTCTTTTTTCTCTCTTCCCAAGTAATCCAAGAACTATTTTAAAAGCAGTGCCCAAATTTCCTCTGATTCCTCTTCAACAGAAGCTACAAGAGTCTGAGTTCCGGCCATCGTGCATTTCAGGAATTTTCCTGGAAGTCATTGGAAAACTGCTTTGCAGCAGCATTGAAGGTGACAGTCTGTGTCCTGGTCACAGTCCCCACTAGGGCCTGGTCAGTTAATCCCCTGACCGGCCCTTGGGCTCTGCCGCTTGGTTCCCAGGCCGGATGCGGCAGAGGAAACGGCAGCTCCTGCAGAACTTTGCTCGGCAGCAAATATTTGCGCAGGGCAGCGTGTGTGTTCCCAGCACGAGCGGCCAAAGCGGCGCGTTGAGCCGGGAGTGCAGCCGAGCCGCAGGGGTGGCGGAGCTCACAGTCCTCCAGGCCCCGGCGCCGACTGCAACGTCTCTGCTGCAGTTGTGGTGCCCCGTGCAGCCCCCGTGCTTGGCCATCGACAGAGCGAGAAGCTGAGGAGAAGACACTTCGCATTTCATTTCCTAACATTGCTTCCCTGTAATTATGAAGGTAATTTGTTATTGAACGCCCTAATGCCCTCTCTCCCCTTTCAGGCCAATAAGGAAGAGGTTAGAGCAAGAATTTAAGCAGGGATCTCTATGGAGGAATGCCAGCTGAGAAATTAATATTAATGTGTTTATAAGACACGTAATTTGTTACCTGGAAAATATGCACAGTTACGTTTTGCTGGGCCTTTGCACTAACATACGTGGGTGTTTCTCTTCACGTCGCAGGAAGGTATTTTGTCAAGAATGCTCATTGATTGATAAAACCAGATTGTGGGCAAATAATTTGGCACGGCTTCTGTGCAGAAAACGTGCTCCTGTGACAGCACCTGAATGAGCTCCCGTGCTGGGGAGCACGTGACAGAGGCCAGTCCTGCAGTGCTGTGGTGATCCTGTTTGTTCACTATTGGAGTAGGGCAGATAAGGCCCTCGGGCCTGCCCTAAACCCCAGATGTGAGCAGCAAGCCTCCATAAGCCTGTTTAGCTGCTGGAAGCCTGTCCTGGACTGCTGCATTTCAGAACTTGGAAATCTCTGCCAGGAACTGTATCAATAACTCAAAAACTGGAAGAAAGGCAACGAGCAAACCTCGGGACAAAGAGAAAGGAGAATGAAAATATGCAATAAATTCCCAGCACAGACAAAATGTCTCCAAATAGCTTTTGTACATGGAAAACCTTAAAGACTGAGTAAAAGTGTTGTATTTTTATGAAAGCAATGTTTTTTTAAAACCTTTAAACAAAGAGAAGGTGAACATCCCAGGGCCTTAAAATTATTTACTCTACCAGTACCCACTATTTTAATCTTTGGTAAACTAGCCACATTTTTATTCATCTCTTGTGGTGGTTTTTTTTTTCTGTCTGTATCATATAACTTAGCTACATTAATTATTTTTTGACTTCCATGTTATTTAGACAACTTTGTTTTCAGCACCGACTCTTTGAGGCTTTCTACAGCACTTCAGTTTGACCCCAGTCTTGCCACAGTTTTGAATTACCTCTGATTGGGTTAGGGAAAAATATATATTTCAAATTGTATGAGCTTCAAACATATCGGAAAGTAAATTTGTGTTTTCTTGTTAGACCAGGGAATATCTGCAACCCATAAAGAGGCTACTAATTCTGCACACATGATTCTTCAAAATAGGGTACGAATGCAGAATAAACTGTAAAATAGTTGCAGAAATCAGCAGCAAGGCTCCACTGCTGGCATAGCTTTGACATTCAGATATAACCTACTTTCGGTAATCTGCATTGAGCTGCAATAAGTGACTCTCTTTGGGAGAAGAGTCTCGCTCTGCTTATGCCTGCAGTGCTTGCAGAAGAGGTCTCAACCTGGTGGCAGTTTGAAGCAGAGCTGCTATGTTAATCATTTGTAATCCTAAGGTCTGCTTCTCTGCATCCCATGCGCTGTCTCCTGCTTCCTTCTGCCAGAGAGATAATGGCCTCGAAAGGGAAACGTTCCAGCAACTCAGCAGTTAATAAATGATCACAAGTTCTAGGGTACATTAGCCCTGAAAAAGCTCAACACCCAAGACTATATTTATGCCACCCATACCGCAACAGGGTGTCTTCTCATTAACTACATGGAAAGTACTTGTAATTTTGTAAACCAGCAACCCTTGCCAATTTTCCCCCCGATTAGTATAATCCTTTTCTCATAATCTCTTATAATAATGTTTTATACTTCATTTATCTTATATAATTAGACCTTGGACACTCTCACAGACTAGTTACTTTTGTTTGTTAAAGTTCATTCTTCCTTACATGGCATCAATAAACACTATCCTTGGTAAATTCCATCAGAGATGTCTTCAAAACTCTATGCATATTATGTGTGTGTGTGCATGTGTCTAGTCAGAAAAGAATTCCCATTTCCAAGAGAAGGCCTTGTTTGTGTCAGTGTGATCACTGTTCATGCAAAAGCCTTTAATTTGACCTTAAATCAGGTCTCAGGAAAAACTTGCCTTCTTTTTACTTCACTCATAAGTTTCCCCATTTTAAACATTTAATAGGAAAACAGTTAATCTTCCTTTCTAAACTGTTTTTATGTTGTTTTCCAGGAGACTATTAAAAAGACTGGGAAAAGTGCCAGGAAACTTGTTAAAGACAGTAGAAGCAGGAATTAAATCACAGAGAGAAAAAAAAAAAGAAAAAAAAAAAAAAAAAAAAAAACCTGTAGCAGTGACTGAACAGTGAAATAATTACTGATGACCAGCAACTGCACCACACTGCTGTAAAGCTTATTATGAATAGCTGCAGTTGCTGATATGCAACATTATATTTCAGTAGATAAATGAGGACAACTGAAATAACACCTTCAGTGGTTCATAATCTGCCCTGCTGCTGTGAAATTACTTATTACAGATAGAGTTGCTCCTAGAGTCTCTGTTGAATGCACATTTTTACAGCTGTTTTTGCAAGTTGCTCGGATGATGTCTGTCAAGCCAAGGCTTTCATTGTCTTTCATTTTCTCAGTATGATCCCAGCAGCTTTTGTGGTCACCTACAAAGTACAGAAGTAGCAGGTTAATGGAAAATTTCAACATCTAACAAAATAAATTTGATAAGCTATGACCATAAAAACGTGGAGTGTGTTCTCTTGCTTCAGATATGAGCTATTTGCTCCAGTTTTATTTCATACCTGCTTTTCTGAACTCCCACATACCACCTTTTTGTACCACAGAAGTGAAACGTTGTGGAAGTGATAAAATACTACACTCTGGCAGGTGTGCTTGTTTCCTGCTTTAATGGACACATATTATTTATTCTTCATACAGCATTCAGATCCTTATCTGTATTAGTCATTCAGAACAATTCAGGCTGGTAATAGGGAAAAAAAATACACACAATATAACTGCCTGAATAAAGTATAATTTTCTGCAGGTGAGTGGGCTGACTGTGTCATCTGCAACCTTGTGTCTAAAGCTTTCCAAAATCACAATTTGTGGGGAAAATTCTACTGATTGCAATGTAATTGGCCCAGAAAGCCATAAGTGACCAAGCCACTATTAACTGCCTCCTCTCCTTGCTTAATTAGAAACTGCTAATTAGAGTGCAGAGGGAGGCCATTCTGAAGTTACCATTGACTTAATTGGGCAATAATGTCACCTTCAGTGTGACGTTAATGGTAAGAACATGATTAATTCCGTCTTCTGACTGCAATCCTAATAAACTGTAGACTGTTTTGCTACTTGTGCCATGTTTGAAACTGATGTACCTTCTAGAGCCATGTGGCTCTGGAGTTTGTGGCTCTGGAGTTTGTGGCTCTGGAGGACAGGGGGATGAGGGCTGTTTTGGGACAAGTGAGCCCCATTTGCAGTCCCGACAGGGTTGGAAGCATCAGAGGACAAGGACTAAGGTGCTGTGTGTAGTGGCAGAAGGATGTCAACAGTATATCCTATAAAGCTTATTTTAACTGCATGTTCATGCATAAGTTCTGTTAAAGGGGAAAAAAATCCCCTGCTTTTTTTCTGTGTGCTCCAAATTCTGCATTTACTCTGCAGTCGGTTTGAATTCTTCCACCATTTATATCCCAAAGGAATATGTTGACGGGCCGCATTTAATATCTAGTGAACTGTGCAACTGCATTGTCCTCAATGAAATCCATGTCCATGAAATCTGTGAGTGATTCTTGTAAAACCTTTTGACTTCTGGTGGCTTTGGCTGGGAAATTACTCAGCGATTGCATTGATGCTGATGTTACTGATGATGCATCAGTTTTCCCCTGCCGCGCTGTGTGGGTTCTGTTGCGTTAACAGAAACCCAAAGGACCATGAAGACCATCAGTGTGTGAATGGTGGCTCTCCCAGGCATCAGAGGGGAAAGCTGCTGTTTCCAGCAACGCGCACACTCCGTGATTTACCATCCTGGGCTGTTTGCAGTCATGTATTTGAGGGGCAGATGCAGCAGGTGGTTGCCTGGAAAGGGGAGGGCAAGCGGGACCTGCTCTTCCTCTGCAGGGGTAAAGCGGGGTTAGGGCTGGGGATTTTGCAGATGCTCGTGCCAGCTCAGCAGCGGGAACCGGCACATCCACAGCTGCGGGACAGGGCAAAACAAAGAAAAGGTTTGGTGCGACTTTGTGTGCCCATACTGATGTCCCCGGCCTCTCTGTGTGCCTGTGCAGGAGTAGGGACACAACCCAAGAGCGCTCATGCCGCATTTTACCAACCAGCCTTGTGCTGGTTGCATGAGGCAGGAAACACTGTGGGGGTCCCACTGTCACTGTGTGCCACCAGGGCACCCTGAGGCTCCAAGCCTGGACAACTGTGTCCCTGACTCCCATGAGTTCCCGCTGCCTCACCTCCCTGGTAGGCACCAGCCCTCTGTCCCTGGCCAAGGCCACCAAGGACTTGGGACACCAAACTCTCAGTCACCAACAGCCACCTCCACCTCATCACCAAGCCCAGGCCACCAAACACCCTTGGCCACCAACATCTCCAGGTGACCAGACTTATGGACACCCACCCTGGCCACCCCAGGCCACTAATTCCCCCCAGCCACCAACCCCCTGGGCTACAAACTCTCCCCGGTCACCAGAACCCCTGGCCACCAAACCCCCTCAGACACCAACTTCCCTTGAGACCATTAAGTTTTTCCAGGGCCACCAACTCTCCCCTAGGATAAAGCCCATCAGTTCCCACCCTCCTGGACTCCCAGCCCCCTCTAATCACCAACTCACTGCGGTCACCAAATCACTGCAGTCACCAGCACCTCCAGCCATCAACTTCCTCGAGCCACTGATGCTCCCCAGCCACCAGGATGCCCAGGGAAAAAAATCCTCTGCCCCTCAACTTCCCCCAGGCCGCAATGTCCCTTGGAGCCACCAACTCCCTCAAGCACCAACCCCCCTGGCCCTCAATTTCTCTGGGGGTCACCAAACCCCCTGGCCACCATCTTCCCCCAGCCACTAAGTCCCCTGGGTCACCGATGCTCCCCACTCACCCGCCTCCCTGGCCACCAAATCCCCTCAACCAACCGCAAGGCCACCAACTTTCCCCAGGTCCCTCAACTCCCCTGAGCATCAAATCCCTCGGTGCCCATTCCCCTGCCCCCCGAATCCCAATATCCCCCAACACCTCAAGATCACCAGCACCCATGGCCACTAAGTCTCCAGGGCCACCAGCGGTCCCTGGTCACCAGCATCCCCGGGCACCAAAACCCCTTGGCCCCCAAGTGCCCTGAGCCCCAACGTCCCTCAGGGCACCCAAACCCCAGTCACCAGCTCCCCCGGGCACCAACCCCCTCGGCCCGCACCTTCCCTGGGGCCACCAGCCCCCTCGGTGAGCACCTTTTCCCTC
>VZSG01000293.1:298635-435715 GCA_013398315.1 Nothoprocta pentlandii
GCCCCCGCGCGCCCTCCCCTGCCCGGCCGCGCCTGGAAACTTCGGCTTGGGCCGACCTGTTTACCAGGGCGCTGTGGAAGCTGTGCTGAGAAGTTTTCACCAGGGCCTCTGCGGTGTTTTTCTCCCTACCGTATTCATTCAGACAGCGGAATGTTCACTTTTTACTTCTTTCAGTCTCTCATTCTCTCTCTTTCTTTTCTTTTCTTTTCTTTTCTTTTCTTTTCTTTTCTTTTCTTTTCTTTTCTTTTCTTTTCTTTTCTTTTCTTTTCTTTTCTTTTTTGTTACTTTATTTTTTAAGTCTGTCTGCCATTCTTTTAACTTTTAGCACGCAAGATTTAATTTGGCAAATACTGCCTTTTAGAAACTTCACTTAGTAGCTGAAAGAATATAGTGACTGGTATTGGTTGGCTCGAAGTGACTGGCAAGAAACCCTTCACTTATTTTTCTCTGAGAAAGCCCTAGTTTTCTGTTAAAAGAAAGATAACTAAAATTCGCACTGCCTCTCTACTTTATTCCTGAAGAATGGGGTTTGGGAGAAGGAAAACATTCTAAATATGTGTTTGTTATTTCTTTTGTAACGTGCTTGCAATGCTCCTGGACGAAGAGTAAAACGATTTCCCGTGACATGGCCGTGTCTGCGTTTCTTGATCCGTACCGAGGGGTTGGAGCGCGGGTGTGGGTCTGGTGCAGGTGCGAGGCTGGCGCGTGTGCCCTGCGCACGCATGTGTCCCTGCGTCGGGCGCATCTTTCCGGTTAAGGGCTCAGTAAATTGCAGCTGCTGGGGCAGTGCTGAGTGCTTTGCTGGGCGGTTCAGAGCAGAAGCGTTTGCAGGACCCCTATGTCGCAGCTCAGTGTCCCAGCCCCAACAATCCAACTGTGTTTGGGTTCGGAGTCCCCTCTGGGCAGCCCTGAGGTGCCAGGTCGCACCCTTGTTCCCAGCTGTTACAGTGTGTTAAATATGGACGGTGATGGCAATAATGTTGTTGAGAATGGAAGTGAATGCCGTGGTGAACCCAGGAGTCATCTATTAGTTACCAGGAAAATGTTACTGTGTTTGTGAATGGGTTGGGTGTGTTCCAGAAGGTGGTGGTCCTGCTGTGGAAGGAAACAACAACCAACCCCTCAAATGTAACTCTTCTTGAAATACACGGAGGTATTTACTAGAAACACTGTTTGCAGGGTTACATCCTGACTTTGACTCTCCCCGGTCCCGAAAGCTCCCGTTCATGGGCTTTAAATGACATGGTGGTTTTATTTACTGCTATTTATGTGGCGGTTGTGCCCTGTGCCGCTGGTATGGACTTAAGGTAGCTGTAATTACTGAGATTGTTGCTATTATATGGAAACGCTGTGGTTGGAAGCACCATAGCAGAGTCCATAGGCTTTTATTGGGGTTTTATACAGTCACCACTCAACCTTACTTCTAGCTTAAATTTGTTGAAGATTTTTCCTGGAGATGCACTGGTAGCCAGGGATGGATCTGCAGTGCTTCATAAGCAAGTGTGCAGTGGTGGTACCTGTGCTCATTCTAGAGCACCATGGTAAGTTTGTGCTTTAATGGCAAAATTTCATAGCTATTACTATCTTTTTTACAGCAATTCGGTCAATTCTTTCCATGCTAGTGCAGCAACTGAGGAAACCTTCACTTCGAAAAGAGATGGAGAGGCAACAAAGTGATTGCTGTGCTGAAGGAGCGAGGCCTGTGTGCACACATGCACGTAGGGTCTGGCAGCTGGCATCAAGCTGACACTGAAATCTACTTAACCACGGCTATAGTGTTATGGAAAAAAACCCATATCTGGTGGAAGATGGTTCAGAATATTTTAATTAAGCTGATGGTTTTTGTTCTTAAAGGAAGAGAACAGTGTTTTTTCACGCTGCAAAAATGAGTTTCTACCTTATGCGCCAACAGCAATTTCTTCAGCAGAGCTGCTTGAAGTGTGGAAGAAGGGAACTGTCAGCCCTGCTGAGGTTGCCTCTTGCTTTCCCGTGGTTTCCAGCCTATGGTTGGCAATAAGGGATCTGCGTGGAGAGGGCTCCTCGTGCACCTACGTGGCGATGGCGGGAGGTGGGATTACACTCGCAGAGTATCACAGGCAGGTCGCTGGAGAATTTGACCTCAATATGGATTTTTCTGATGTGATATCCTTTAGATTGAAAGGATAGAAAGGTGAGGATGGAAAAAATACCCATGGAAAATGATTGAGATAATAGTAGGGTTCTTCTCTCTGTATTAAAAAAACATATGGATACCAAGCTCAGTTACTCTAGCAGTTAATTTTGGATGCAGTTGCCTTTGATTAGGATTCATAAATCAAGGGCAATTGCATAAATAAGAGCAACTTCCTAACGTGGCAGGCTGCTTCAAGGTTGATCTCTGTGCTGTGTATGGGAAATCCTTCTGCTCTTTGAGTTTTCTTTGAAGAGAAGCTCATATCTGAAATGTGACCGATTTCTTTTTTTTTTTCTCCCAAGTTGTATCTGTGGGAATAAAAGTGAGAGATCTGCTTCCTGTCCCAAATAAATATCCCATTTTCAGTTATGAGAAATTTCTGAAAAACCAAGCATGTCCAGCATGTTTGCTGGATCCAGCAAAAATTGATCACACAAGATTTTTGTTTGCACGGTGTCTTTGCTTGCTAGTAAGCCTAGGCCTGTGCAGCAGGCCTGGTGCAGCCCTGACATAATTTCTCAGTGAGTCTTAAACAAGTACAGTTTGTTCAGGTGGCAAGTGGCCTGAGAACTGCTGGGTGCATTTTTCAGACCCTGCCTGTGTCAGAGGCATTTATGGAGCTCTGCTCATGGTTTCCCAACAGTTAGCTTGACAATAGAAAAGTGCCAGAGGAAAAAATAAGAGTGACTTCTGAGGAGTGATCGGCCACACCTGGTTTTCTTAACGTTAACTGGAAAAAATTATGGGGTGTCTCAGAAGGGAATTGCCAGGCAGTTGAGATGAAACATGTTTATCAAATGTTTCAGTATAAATTAATATAAAACTGTGGTAAATTGTCAGAGAATTGATGTGTGGTTAGAATGCATTGAGTAACCTTGCAAAAATAATGAGCTCCCTATTGTGTAGTTTTGGTTTCATCTGGCTGCAGTGAGAGGCACTGCTTTTTTTTTTTTTTTCTGTTTTTCCTCACAAATATGCATAAGCAAGCATAAGTGATGGATTGATATTATATATATTTTTCTTTACTATGGTGTCTTTGATGTAAATGGATATCTTATATTTGAATAAGGGGTTCATGTATTCATGGATCTACAGGGACCTTTACGATCGTTCAGTCTGTTATAAATATCTCAGACTCGTAGTAATTTTCTTAGACTCTGCAAAACTCCCATATTTTCTAGTAAAAATAACTAACAATTTTCTTTCTATCATCCAGAAGATTGAGAGCTCTTTTGAAACTCCTTTTCTTTCCCTCCACCTCCCCACCAGAACATTGTGGGAGATTAAATGTTTGAGGGATATTGTGGTATCATGCAGAACAATGCTCGAATTGTTAATTTTAAAACCACAATATGTTAGCAGTTGTGGAAAGCAATTGCAATCTGTTCGTTGATAGTGTTCGAAGGTAGGTAAGAGACTAGAATTCAAAAAAAAAAAAAAAAAAAAAAAGTTGGTCATACAAGCGAATGTAGCAAGTGTCAAATGCCCATTTTCTCACTTAATTTGTGCAAACAAAGATTAGGCCACCAGAGTTTGGAGCTCTGTCTCTTGGGTTGCTTTGAGCCTCTGCAGCAGAGAGGAGCCGAGGGGAAGGCTGCAGTCCCAGGTAACATGTGCAACCTTTCTCTTCTTTTCTCTCTCATTATTTTTTTTTTTCAGTGCCAGCTCAGTGGGACTTCCCAGGTTATTAGCTTAAAAAACAACTCCTGAAAGAAGGTTGTCTTTCAGACTGACAGCAACACCTTCATGTTCTGCAGGGCCAGCGGTTGCACTGTTGCTTGTGAGTGGGTCACTAGGGTAGAGATTTTAGGTCCTAATGTGTATTGGAGAATACACAGGTTGAAATCCACTGATTTTTTTTTTTTTTTCCTGGCTTTTATATTGGGGTCTCATTTTTTTTTGTGCCCAAGATTGGCCTGGATGTTTTAAGTACAAACTCAGCTTGTTCCTCTGCAGCACTTGTGCTATGACATAAGATCTTTAGAGTTTACTGCAAGCACGCATTGTCAGTGACTAAACTTAGAAAAAATATATATTTTAAAAAATCAGACTTTAATCTTTTTATCTGTGTAAATCTTAAACCTGTTTCCAAGTTAAGGAGACTATTTCCAAGCAGGCTATTTCCCAAGCACTAAGGAACCCTCTCCAGCAGGAAAACCCCTTTGGGCCCTGCTGCCCTCTGCTCTGGCAGCTCGCTTCCAGCAGCCACGTGGGCACGGTCTCTCTCCTCACAATTTAGTAATTGCTGTTCAGCAATAAAAGTTTTACCTGGAGTCAATGGGGAGGGTTCAGTTCTGCTGTTGCCACCAGTGGTTTTCTCCTACAGGCTGGTGCCCTCTCTGCTGCCGCTCGTTTCTGAACAGCGGCCACGAAACCCAGCTCGTTGTTCACCTCGCTCTGCCGCAGCATGGTGAAGGTATGAATGGTAGCAGAGAGCCTCTAGTTTAGGGAAGAAAAATACAAAAGTGGGTCATAGTGTTTGATATTTAGAAAGCTGCCGTGTGGTTCTCCAAGCTTGGGAATTAATATTGAAAATGCAGGGTTATGGCTTTGGTATGGTGGCTTAGCCCCTTCCACTCATGAGAAAAAAACTTCCCTCTTAATCTGTTCTCTCTGACTCTCAATTTTTAGCTGCGTTTTCAGTCTAATATTCTTGCACTTTTTCCTGTAGTTGTCCTCATTTAGGAACGTAGCTGATTTTCCTGGGTTGCATGAGGAAAGAGCCTCCTGGACGAGCGTGGTGGCCCCTGCCGAAGTCCCTGCTGTGGGGACAGGGTTGTGCTGAAGGATCATGTCAGAGGATGAGCTCCGATTCAGGAGGTGGCTGCATCCCTGTGCCAGGGGGGATATAAACCTGTGACCTGAGCAAACGGGGCAAATGCTCTTCAGATTAATCAAGCACAGCAAGGAAGGAGGACTGGGTTCGGTAGCGGAGAGCACCTGCTTATTAAGATGAGGATAAAAAGTGGAGAGCATGCAAGTCCTTCGACTTTAAATGTGTTTTAAATAAGAGATATACATAGTAGCAACTCATATTGCTTATGTGAGCAGTACCTATCTTAAGCTAGATGAGATGCCTCCTTAATTTAAGTTATTATGTGGCTTCTAAATGTTTAAATATTACTCACTGTGATAGAAATGCAGTGTGTGTTTGTGGAAGCATGATCTGAGAGTGATTTCACATAGAATAAATGTAAACTGTTCAACCTCTATGGTCAGTTCCTGCAGCTCTGAGAAAAAGTTGTGGGAGAGTCAGTGCAGCTGCTCAGAGCATGTTGGTGAGGAGCAACCAAGGGCAATTTGGGTTTAGTGAGTTGCCAGACTTTCTTGTCTTGGGTGGTGGCCTTCAACCAGTGGAAAATGATCCAATTTTCATAGCTTGCATTTTTATTATTATTATTATTATAATTTTTTTTTAACATTTAAACTTTGGTTGTAATGGTTGCAGATGTTTCGTTTCTGTTATAAAACCACCACTGGAAGTAACACTTTCTCAGTTGTACCAGGCTATGACATCTTTTGGTCAAGGCACGTTTAAGTTGGTAAAAAAGAGGGAGTAAATGGGGGGGAAATGTTGATGATATTAGTTATATAGAATATGGTTTATGTAGCTTTAGAATAATTTCCTGGTTCTTCAAAGGAAAACAAACCTTTTCATCCAGATATAAATTGGATGTCTAAAACATGCAACAATGCCGAACCATTACTTATGTATATTGAATGTAAAGTGGAATTCTTCTAACATAAATCATGAGTATGGAACAGATGTTCTCACTCAGAAGTATTTTGTGAGCAGTAAGAAAATAAAAAGTAGAGTAAAAAGGAATAAAAAGATCTGCGAGGTACCTTAAGGCCTCTGCACTTTTTTTTCCCTACTTTTTAATATAAATTATATATCTTCCTTGTTTCTTTGGGATTGTTTTAGCATGATGTTCAGCAAGTCTGGTATTGGAAAACAGCTTAAAATAAATAAACTGCCTTTGAGCTAGATTACATAATTCGGTGGTGCTGTTAAGAAATATATTTGAGAGCTAGAAAATGTAGGTAAAGTACAGTCAAAATGATTAATAGTACCATCAGAAGAGAAATGAATCAAATTCCAAGTTCAGAAAAGTGCATTTTTAACTAGCAATGAACATTAGTGTGCTTTTTTCTAAAGCTCATCAAATTAGTTGTACTTTTAATACTTCATTGGTGTCATTTTCAGATTTTTTTTTTCCTGCTGACAAACTTAATAATTTACTCAAATTGGTTCCAGATATCTGTTAAATCAGAAATAAACTTTATATGTTTTTCCTGTATTTCCAGATTTTTATTTTTTTTTTTTACCTTTTTTTTCTGTTTTTAACCAGGTAGCAGATACGTGAAAATAGCTTCCTTTCTGCCTTAGCCTTTTATTGCAAAAAACTCACCCCTGCTAACACTGGAAGCTCTAGGGCTGGACCCCATTTGGGTTTTCATTTGGCTGCAGAGCTGCTAGAAAGGCACAGAGGAGTTTCCTCACAGACCCTCTGAGGGCACGTTGCTTGTTGACCATCACAACAAGTAGCTGTGTGTGCTTGGGGCTGGTGCAGAAGCACCTTTCAAGTTAACTTAAGCTGTGACCTGACTGCTCCAAGACCCGTCCTGCAAGGCCAGGGCTTCCCCAGGCTCGTGCGGGAGCCAGAGCATCTGCGTGGTGCAGCACGGAGCAGCGCTGGCTTCGTGGACGGGAGTTTGAAATGAGACCTTAAAGTGTCTGAAATGGAGTGGAAAAGCCAAGGACGTGAGTGTTTCGGGGCAAGGGGCTATGGGCCTGGCACGGGATTTGGCTCTGGACCAACCTGCCCTGGTGAAGGCCGGAGCAGCGAGCAGTGTCCTGCAGGGAAAACGGGAGTTCGTGAGGAAGCAAGACAGTGAAGGGATGAATAGCATGAAATAATATACTAGTAAATATAAAGAGCCGAGGATGAAAAGACTGTAATTAGCTCGGTGCCCCAGAGCTAAGTTTAGAGTTGGTTTAGGTAAGTTTAGTTGGTTTAGGGGAGGGTCTCAGCGATGCAGCGGAGGTCATTCCATGAGCTCCCCTTTTAAAGGAAACCGTTGGAAACTGTTATAGGAAGATTCCCTTTTGGGGTAATAAGTGTAGTCAAAATAAAGAATCTCTCATGTAGTAAGAAAAATAAACAGCATTTTGGAAAAGTGATGTCACATTTTTGGACATAGTTTGCACATTCTCTCTCGCTTAACCGGTGCTGATACAGCAGGATTTTGAGCCTCTTGCAGGAGGGGTGAGCTGGTGCGTGGTTAGCAATTTGCTTTTTAAGTGCCTCTGTTTATAGGAGTTTTGTTCCGGATAGGCATGTCTTTACTGAACCAGAGGCTCTGAACGTCAGTTTATGTTTCTGGTACTCTTGTTGAGTTACTCATGGGGGGAAAAAAAGTTAGGTGGGTATAAAATGTTTCAGAGATAGGAGTTCGGGGAGTGTCTATGTGTTTGTGTGTGCACCCACTTCGATGTTTTTGTTTGTCTGAATAAATTTAGCCGCCCTTACTAAATGAAAAAGTAGTTTCACCTTTCCCCATCTTTTTTGCATGTGCTTTCAAAGTTCCTGAGTTACTCTGTCTTCCCTGAGGCAAAGGCCACATTTTTTTTTTTCTCTTTTCTACTAAATGTCAGAAGCAATATCCTTCTGGTGAGAAACTTGTGGAGATGCAGCCCTTTGTGCCTGTAATGAGAAGAACTACTTTGTTTCAAGTTGGGAAGCCTCTCTGAACACAAAGGAGCAGCATTGCTCGAAATGGAGGGGGCAGTTGTGTGCAGTGCTGGGGTTTCTTGGGACCAGCCAGCCTGGAAGTTGTGTTGCTGTAGCAACTTCACCGACAGCTTAAAGAAAAATTGGAAGCTCCAGAGCCTTTAGCTTCTGTAATAAACCCCTAAAAGGAATAATAAGGCTTGGTTTAATTCGTTCTGCTGAGGAACCTGTTGTACCGAGCGCTGTTTGTGTTTTTTGAGCGCGCGACTGCTTGCGCCGCTGGTTCCCTCTCGCGCGCCTTCCTGCCGGGCCGGCGGAGGCGGGAAGGGGCCGCGGGGAGCCCGGCGGAGGCGGGAAGGGGCCGCGGGGAGCCCGGCCGAGGCGGGAAGGGGCCGCGGGGAGCCCGGCGGCGGCGGGAAGGGGCCGCGGGGAGCCCGGCGGCGGCGGGAAGGGGCCGCGGGGAGCCCGGCGGAGGCGGGAAGGGGCCGCGGGGAGCCCGGCGGAGGCGGCCGCTGGAGGCCGGCGAGTTCTCCCCGGCTTGACCTGGCACCCACCGCCACAGGGTCACTGTGGTTGGAAAGACCTTTGAGGTCGAGTCCAGCCGTGCACCCTCGCCGTACCTGCTAAACCGTGTCCTCAGGTCCCTCATTTACACGTTTCTTGAACACTGCCAGGGGTGGTGCTTCCACTGTCTCCCTGGGGAGCCTGTTCCAGTGCTTGACTACTTATTATTTATTATCCATTTTTTTTTGACTCTTTCTGGCAAGGCCAGTGCTTCTGTTGCTGTGCCATAGGGCAAAGACAACCCCGAGCAGGGGACAGAGCAAAACCCAACACGACTGTCTTTGCTGTCCCCACGCTTCAGCAAACCTGGCACCAGTTTGCACTGGTGCAGGCTGAGGACATCAGTTTCAAATCCTAAACCGAATATTGTGTTTTGGCATTAGGAACCCTAATCTTTGTTTTACGAGCTAAAGTTCTTTAAGGAGATAAGTTAAATATTTTCTGCTTCTGATGAGTTTTCCTCACAGATGCTCTTCAGATTGATAAGCTTAGTTAGTGCACATAATTGCTTCTCCAAGCATTTTGTTTTCCATAAAAAAATATAGCACAAATAAGAATGCCTATAAATATTTTAGTAAGTTTGAAGTCTGAACTAAGAAATTACAAGAAAAAGTGAACTTGGTAATTTTAAAGAGCTTTTAAATTTGTGATCATCTGGTGGTGCCCTCTCTGTTTTAATGCAGCCAGTGAGCATCTATACCTGTAGATACAGTCTATCTACGTGCCTAGTTGTTGTCATACTTTAAAAGAAAAAATGCTTAATGTTTTTTAGATCTAGCTAACGTGATCTGCAGAGAAAATGTCTTACTCTCCATGTAAACCAACGCATTTAGCTTGTGGTTATATCTGTCAGTGGAGTAGTCTCAGCCCAAGCCTAGCAATCACTCAGGAACATGATGCTTTGGTAAATAAAGCCAGATGTTAATATCTGTAAAATGGCATTGTAATCGATGTTTAACAAATCTGTAGGAAGGTGGCTGTTTGAAGTAAATTCCCAATGACCTTCTGTTGCTTTGGCTTTGCCACAAGATATTTACTGTTATATTGAAGCCCCCCTGCTAAACTGGGAGCCCTAGAAAGTAAATATCTAGTATTGTATCTCTGTGAGTCTGTAAACTGTTTAATTGAACAGGATCCTGATCCTGCTCCGCTGTGAAAGAGAGAGCAGATTCCTTAGGTGTTGGAATTCCCTAACCCTAGCAGGAGAGGGAAGGCAGCAGCAAAGGAGAGTTTAGCTCGTAAGAAAAGGCAATTTGTGCCGAGTAAAATATTCTTTTGATATTTGACGATGAGGTAATTAGCTTGGGTGCTCTGCTGTTTACCTTCTAGGATCTGGAGAAGCCTAAACAAGCTGCTGAGGGGAACCGTGTCATAAATCTACTGCTGAAATGGTTTTTAACAATAGCGTATTTCAGAAAGAGACAAAATCTGCTTTTTAGGGAGCTATTTTTCCAGTGGCCTGTGGCTGCTGGGAGAAGCGCTGAGCTGAGTGGTGGAGGGAGGGCTGGGAGGGTCCTCACATGGTCTTCCCGAGGCCCCAACAGGGTGATCCGTGATCCAATGGCCCCGGGCGGGAGGCCTCTGCCTGGGAATGCCCTCGGGGCCTGTGTCGCTGCCCATGCTTCAGTGCTGACCTCCGGGCTCTTCCAAAACACGTACTTCAATATTTGCTGTAGCTGTCTGCTGTACCTGCGTCCAGTTTGCTGTGGGTAATCATCTAGTTTGTTCTAAACTAGCTCCATTTCGTAATCCACTTCTTGCTCGGTCTCATAGTGGGCCAGATTTAAAAGGACATTTTCTTTGTTTTATACGAAAAGCATTAAGATATATTGACTTTTGATTCAGTTGAAGCATATTGAATAAATCATAATAGCTAATCCTGTAAGATGCGTGCCCTGTTCTGTGAGGGTCCCGTGTCACATTAGGCTGCACTGTGCCTTTGAGAGAGGATGTGGAAGCTACTCCACTTTTAGTCACAAGTTGCATCTAATTTAGTGGGTCATACTGAGTGCCTGCCGTTTAGAAGACTTTGCTTTCAAAGGTTAGAAGATGCTAAGGACACTGAGAACAAGCACCATGGTAAGACACAATAAGTACACCATTTTTATTAATCACTTTTGGAGACTTTGTGTTATACTGAGATCCTTCCTCCTCACTTGTATACCCCCTCATACTTCCTGCCCCACCTCCACCCTCCAACCCCCCAAAAACACAGTTATTATGCACCATGCGAGGTTTTTAATCCAGAATTCTTCCTATCCCTTGTTTTTCAGAAAGGGAGCTGTCACGCTCCGAACTCAAGAGCAGATTTTAATAATTCACTGCTTTGCTTTGCATAATCCTGTGCTGTAAGCTAGAATGGAAAGCGGAGCTCTGACATTGAAGAGCTTATCATTAATGGCCTATTGCAGCCTTTTTTTTTTTTTTTTTTCCTGCTCCACCTGATGGTTGGATGGGAAAGGAGCCTGGAAAACAAGGCCACACTGCGTCACCTCCATAAACTGTGCCCAGGAGGATCTGTTCTTTGCAGCTCCAAACGGGCCTTCCTCGGCAATAGGAATCAGTCCATTGCGGGTCACCCTGCTCGCAGTGGGAGGCTGGTGGCCCATGGTGGGTGGATCAAAGACCTGCTGGAACTGGATCAGGATTGCCTTCTGATTCTGTAACACAAATGAGTACCTATTTGCTGTTCATCCTGGAATTTGAATGTGTGGCTCGTATGCATGTAAATTTTGGGGGGGGGATGTTGTAGAAATTGCCTCTCATCAGTTGTTGCCTTGGTAGTCTAACAGCTTGGTCTTGCATCCTGTCCCACTGGAGTTTAGGAAATTTGAAGTCAAAAATTGATCTCGGAGATACCAAGATTGACGTATTTGAATTTCACAGTTCCCTTCTCCCTCCCTGAGATAAATAGTTCTACAAATTCGATGTGATGCAGAAAAGCTCTGTTGCAGAGCCCTCCTCCTTCCTCTCTCCCACCTTTACATATATCTAATTTACTCGACAGCACAAACCATCGCACCCGCCAGCAGGCTCCTTAGGTGAGCAGAGCCCTGCCTTACAATTAGGTCCTCCCGGAATCTGCTGTTGATACCAGCAGCCGGGGAAAGTTTTCCTTAGCTCCATTGGTTTGGAGGCCCTGCTCTGCAGAGAAGGGAGAAACAAAATATCAAATATATTCTGAAACGTTTGAAATGAGCATGCCCTAAGTACACAGGAGGAAAAGGTGATGCTACGAAAAAACTGCCACTTTAAATCTTTTTTGTTGTTGTTTTAAAACATGGAATTTCATGCATCTTATGCTCAGCGGAGCACAACTACTAATTAAAACTCCAGTTTGCCTTCTTATAGTGTAGATCATTTTAATGATGATCATATTTAGCTGGTAGCTCATGTAACTTTTCAAGTAATCTTTAAGGCAAAGGCAGATTACAGTGAAATGGAAAAATAATAGGAAGAAAAAAAAAGGTCCTTTTCACACATGAAGCTAGTAATGTCCTACAGGTTAGACATTCCTGCCTTCTTTGCAGGGCCTTGTGCGACTTTGGATGTTAACTCCGACAGGAAGCAATTGGAAGGGATAGGATAGCAATATAAAGTTATCTGATTTTATTTATTTATGTACACATAGGTTGAAGAAAAATATTCAAGCAAATAATTTTGCATTTCCAGAACTGTTGGATATGTTTTCACTCGCAGAGGTCAATCAATGTGCATACTTGTTGTTAGTGAAGACCATGGTGGTATTTTGTGTCCCCACACTGAGTTAATATTCCCTAAATTGGCTGTAATTCTGAAATTAGAGTGAACATAGAGAAGCTTAATATGACTTTGCTAATATGTTGTAAAAATTATGGGGTGCTCTTTAGTAGAAAAATAATCTGTACTCTGTTTTGACAGATTTTCAAGTGTAGAGGAACCACCAGTGTGGTAATATGTATAAATATGGTTATATCTATAAGTGAATAGGGGAAGCTATTAATACTATGGTTAGGACTTAAAACAGTTGTCATGTTTTTCAGTTTATTTCAGAAGCATCAGTTGAATCCCATGGTGAAAGTATAGAACTATTTCTTTGGTTCTGCTTCTCTAGTGCTGTGATTTGAACAGGGCAAATATCAGTGCCCTGCTTGAGCGCCACGGTGCTTTCCAGGTGAGAAATGGGAGCGCAGAGGAGGACTGGAATTTCTGTCATCTTCCAAACTGAGTGCACATTAGCTGCAGAGCTGTATCCTTATATTCCAACTCCAGTTAAACACATGCCTGATGAAAACAGGAGGATTCACTCGAGAACAGCCCTGTGTTTTCCTCCAACTTGTCCTCTGCAAGGACCTCCTTAATTGCATTTCACAAGAGCCCTGTGCACAGGGTTACTCCAGCAAGCGGGGACTTGCCCAGAGTCCTGCTGTGGTTTTCTCTGCATCTTTGTGTTGCCCTAGGAAAGAAGCAAAGTGCTTCCCTGTGCTGGTGCCCGTGCTGCAGTGACAACCGTGGTAGGTGGCTCGTGCTGCCGGAGCCAGCCTTAGTCCAAGTATTTGGGGCAGAAAAGGGAGATCTGCTGAGCTCCGTCGGCTGGTGCAGCCGCCTGTGGTCCGTGAGGTGGAGCAGGTGACGCCAGCGCGGTGTTGGTGGAAGTCGAGCGACCTTCGTTGCAGGGCAGCCCTGCAGCAGCGGCCTGGGTGGGTGTGAGGCGGGTGAGTGGCCGTGTTGGAAGGGCTCGTGGGAGCCCCTCTGGCCTCCTGTAACACCGGGTACGCCAGCCCGGGGTACAGTCTGGATGTGAGCTGCGGTTGTGTCTTCCTGGGAAGAAGAATTCCCGTGCAGCACTTCCTTCAAAGCACCTCACGGAAAATGAGTATTCCACTGTTTTAGTGGAGCCGGGAGCCCAGAGGTGGTCAGGGTGTGTGTAAATGTTTGCAGCTGTGCCCGCCTGCATGGGGGGAGCTGAGGCTGCTCTCCACACCCTTCTCTTATCTTGGTTGTTTCCTCCTGTGCTTCACTGCCTTTTCCCTCAAACGGCAGATCTGCTAACGTGTCTCCTCACCGGAGATTGGCAAGGCCAACGTTATCCCCACGGAGCGAGCGCGCAAGAGAGGTGTGGAAGAGGTGGGTGACTCTTCCGCAGCACACAAACAGTTCCTCAGCATGTGGAAATAGTGGTGACTAGAGACTCCTTCCTTAACCGCAGGACTATCTTAGTCTTATTTAGTGGAGAGGAAACCCTCTAGTAAGGATGTGGTAGCAGGTTGGTCTCTCTAGTACTTCTGCTTTTCTGTAGTCCAGCCCCTATAAGAAAGAGACACTTCGCTAGGCTGAGAAGAGAGGATCTTGCGGAGAGAAGAGCATCTTCCCCTTGAAAATGTTTGGACTGTCCTCTTAAACAGCACAGTGTTTGCTATTACTTATTGGATTTATTTCCCTGATCTTAATTTATTCATACTGTGGTTGAGATGGTTGTACAGTAGGCAGTACTGGAGGGGGAATATTGATTCCAATATTGGATGCTCATTTAGATATTCAGAGGAAAGCAAAATGAAGGCTTATGCTTGAATTGAATATAGCTATCTTTACTGATCTGTGGATAGTGCTTCTTGTTTGTTTATCTGTTTTTAAGGAGGAGTCCAACAGATGAATAAGGAGACTTAGCAGTGATGAATTTGGCTTAAGTATAAGAAACATAGGAGAGAATATCGGTCCATGCTGACAGAGCTTTAAGTATCTTTTTTTATCATTAAAGTGCTGTAGTTTTTTTTTAATACAGACAATAGTGTAAGGAAGGTGGTCCTGGGTGAAAAATCTAACGCAGTGAGGAAGTGTTCAGCAGATCCTGGTAAGGAAAGATGCCGGATCAAGAGACGGGCATGAGAAGGGAGGAGCTGCCTGTGAGTGCACGCGGTCATTGCAGACTGATGGGGTTAACTGCCTCGGTCGCAGCTTTGCTTGTAGGCTACTGTGCAACTGATGCTGATTGAAAGGAGCCCAATTTACCAAAAGTTTTAAATCCCTTCTGCATGTGGAGTGGAAGAAAGCATGTTTTCCTCCTCATAAAGGCATGTCTTAATGATTATAATATCATATCAGGATTATTACATTAAGAATAAAGAAATATGCAAAGCTGCACTGAGGCTAGAGAGATCAAGCACAGATAGTACTTGCTATAATATACGTCCTAATAAAAATAAATCCTGAGAATTGGGATAGTATTGATTATAACTTCATGCCAAACTAGCTTTATAAAATGGCTGGTTTGAGTTTAAAAGTGGTAATTTACTCCTTTTTATTTCAAGAAAACTTGCTACAGCACAACTGCAGTTTATTATTTCTGCTTTTGCTGAAGACTTCAGGTTCTGTTAACAGCTGCCACAGTCAACACGTTGTCTCCAGAATTTGGAAAAATGCAGCTGGTGGACTGTGCAAATGGGAGCATTTACTAAGTCATCCTAGGTTACATTATGACCGCTGTTCATTTTCTGCCTCTTGACGACTTGGTTTCATGAGTCTGTATGCATTTGACAAACGCACTCTTGTTAGGCAGGAGGACATGCAATGATATATAATTCCTTGAAACTGGATAGTCTGATTCATGACTTAAAATATTGGAGATATTTGCTAATAGACTGCATTTGAAGACATTATTATGAAGGCATTATTTTGTGTCCCTTTGTGCAAGACTACTGTTGTTATATTGCTCTCTTTTCATTAGAAAGTCCCTGGGAAAGTAAAAGCTGCTTGTACTTAGATATAACCATACCTGAAGTGAATCATGTTGCTTTCCTTTCTTGTCTCTCCTCAAACTTCCCTGCTGTTTGAAATAAAACTATTTTCTGCCTGTTAAATGGCATTAATGTTCAATTTTTTTCTCACCAGAGTTAATCCTGTTTGTCTAGTCTGTAGCCTCTACAAACATAGCCCATAGCTTTTTGTGGGGGAGGCCGTGAGGGGGTATTTACCTTAAAATCAGACAATTTGATGTATCAGAACAATTATGGAGGCGTTCGTGTAGCCCTGCAAAACAGACATCCCAATTCCCAGAGCCGAAGGCGGCGGCCGGTGAGCAGGAGCTCGCCCGGGGCTGGCTCCGCGTGCGCCCGTGTGTGCGGCGCTGCTCCCTGCGCCCGCACACAGCCAGGACACGGAGCGGGGATCATCCCGTCACCAGCAGCACTGCCGAGGGATTCCTGCAGGCCCTCCTGGGCAAAGGGCTCGAGCCAAAAGGAGGCTTTCATCGAAAGCTGAACTGCAGCACGTGGTGATAGAGACGTGTGCGGTGGTTGGGCTCTGCTTTGGATGTTGCTTCATTTCCACTTGCCCTGCTTCTTTTAGCTTATAAGAAGGATACGTTTTCAAACAGAGACTGTTTTGATAATATTATTTGATAAGGGTATTTCTGTGTCTGCAGAGAGAAAACGCTTAGGATGAGTTTGGGCTGATATAAAAATCAGTATTAGAAACCAAAAAATGTGAAGAAGGTAAGCATTTGAACTTCAAATGTAAGTAGATAATACTTGTCTCTAAAATACACCCATATAGTTTTATTTGAGCTAAAAAAAATTGAGAGGAAAGTGTCCAGATTTATAAGATGTTCAAACAGCACTGCAGTCCGAGTCAACTGAACCTCCTTCATAAGCGAAGGCAGCACATCCTGAGGATCAGAAACACTCTATGGGGCTCCTTTTTTGAAGTATTTTTTTTTTTTAAATTGATTGTTGCCATAGAGCTAATAACTGTATGGAAGCATGGCTGGTTGCACGAATGAATAACTTGCTCAGTACTGAGAACACACCCTGTACTTCCAGGCTTAATTTGTAGAATTTTAGTTTTCAGCCTTGTATTAAATCCTGCATTAAGCCAGCACTCAGGAGAGGATTCTGTTAAACCTTTTATTTTTGAGTTACTGGAGATCCTGTGAATCCAGTTCTTCTACACCAGTTCGTAATTGCAGACTCTGATGAATTTGTCCTTCCTATTCTGTACGATTCATCAATATGGAAAAGGGAAGGGGGAAAAAGGATAATGTGGTGAGAGGCTCCATTTGATCTGGTATGAAGCCTCACTACCTGTTTGGGTTCTGGATAGTCACAGGATTGAATTTCATTGGATTTCAATTACAGGAGTGGGGTCCATAATTAAGCAGATAAGTGAATAGCTCTGAGTGTTAGGTTGCTGATGTTTTATGTAAATGCCTTGAAAGCTTAATTTTAATTGAGGGATTGAGCCTTCCTGGGCTTTTATTAATTTATTTTGGTATATTTTTGTTTTATAGTCTCTTGCATTTGCAAATGTATACAAAGACCTTCCTGAAGTAGATTTTAATAATTGTATTATCCAGAAAGAAATTGCGTTTTCTTTCTTTTTTCTTTTTTTTTTTTTTTTAAACAAAATTTCGATATTTCTGGAGTGCGCAGCTGAGCAGGCAGGTGCGGATGCTGTCCTGCCATGGAGAGCCTCCCGGCGCTCCGCGCGGGTGAGGCGCCGTGGGGAGCTGCTCCGGGAACCAAGGGCCCTGCTCCCTGCACAGGCCGAGCCCGGGGGCTGGTTCCTGGGCAGCAGCCGCAGCTGCAGGCGGCTCCTGCCCTACCCTGGCTGAGGGCCGGGATTTCGGCCTCTGCAGCTGGGCGCCAGGTAGCCGGGTCCCTGTGACAGGGCTGCTCGTGGCGAGTTACATGGACACAATCACTGCCTGTTTCCTAGAGGAAGAATCCTTACATCCCCAGTGGTGTAAGGTGGTAAATTTTCTTCTAAACTTAATTGTTTGCAGTTCTGCTAAATCCCTATTTGTGCTTAATGTTGACCTCTGAACAATCATAGTGATTTCTGCTGTCCGTGTCTTCAAATGTTAGGACTCTTTCTTTAACCAGAAGTCCATTCCACAGTGATGTGGAGTCAGTGATTCAAGTAGCTGTTTGCAAGGGAGGAACACAAATGAGCCAAAAATCCTGAGCCCTTTGTAGTGCTTGGCAATCTGCTTTCACAAGAGAAACGGAGCTCTTTTTTAGCGTTTCCAAGCATTGGTATTTCTAGGCTCTTACAAAAGTGTTACACTTGCTGCTTTAACAATATATGTCTCTTAAGCAAGCGGGACAGGGAACTGGAGCCAGTTGGCTCTGAATTCAGGGATGAGTGATCTAAGAAACCACAGATTTCATAATTCCGCATGTTCAAGAGTCTAGGTAATGGTTCCTTTAGATCATGCATCTATTTTGTATTTCAGATTTAGGGCTGCGAACTAGATTGGGAGTTCTTCAGTACAGTACTGTGTTCAGGTAGCTTTGCATATTGACTGCAGCCCTTCGGTGCTGACTTTCTCTTTGGGAATACGTATGTTGTTGTCTCTTGTATCTCCTGTGAGCCTCTTTGTGTACACAAGGGGTGGCCCGTGCTTGTTTGCTGTGCAGAGGTATTGCAGTAATGCTGTGTTATAAAAAAATGGGCTCTGAGATATTAGCTTGTGAAGTTTCACATGACAGATTTAGTGACTGCTGTGTTACAGGGAGCTTAAATTAAAAATTCAGGACTCTAGAGGCACATCCTTAAGATGTGATATTTACATTAGTTATTTTCATTTTTGGAGGGACTCCTTTTTTTTTTCATGAAATGACTTAGGTTAAAATTATCACAGATATGGTTCTGAAGCCCTTTGCCAAAGTGTTCATTTTGATATGGGACTTTGAAAAACACTTTCAGTTTCCTGGTCTGAGTCTTACTTGTAGGAGAAAGAGCAGGCTGTTCTCATTGGGGCTATTTTATAAACATGTTCTTCAGAATATACAATAGTAAAAAAAACCAAACAAACAAAAAACTCTTTCCGATATGTATTATCTCTTATTTTTCAGTGAACTTATATGAGATACTTTGTGTGGATCCTCAGCTTGTGTAACACTAAATGTGAATCACTGTGAAGAAACCAGGATCGTTGCTCAGACTGCACAATTAATTGCATGATGCTGGTTAAAGTTTTACCTTTGCAGGAGGAGGCTGGCAGTAAATGAAATAACTCGGTCAAGGCAGTCCCCTGTAAATGAGTCAGGCTGCGCTCTGCCCCTGAGCCCAGCAGGACAGGTTGAAATGCAACCCGTTGTATTTCAGTTGTGGTTTCATATCAGCAGAACAGACCTGGCCCCGCGCAGCGAGGTGGGAGTGCGCTCAGGGGCCACGAGGAGCAGGAAGGATCCCGTTGCCTCCGTTGGGGAGCACAAGATGCTGAATATCTCAGCGAGAGTGTTTGTGCTCCTCAGGATCTAGCAGCACGTGAACTTTCCTGGAGTTAAGTGTAAAGGCAGAGCTGGTGTGGCTGTCACCCTGATGCTTGCGCTGCACCCGCCGAGGTCCGTATTCATGTTCTTGTTTCGTATTCCAAGCACTGCAAATAAAACACGGGTTGGAAGGGGGAAGGCTGTGTTGCTATGCCATGTCAAAAGCTAGAAATAAAAAAGATTTTTTTTTTTTTTTTTTTTTTTTTGTACTAAGAATTGGTAGCAAAGTTCAGTGTAGCTTAGGTTTATAAATCTACCCGGTTGATGTCTCCAGCTGATCTGGTCACCGCGAAATCTCTTTAGAGTCAATATAGAGAAATGTGGACTTAAGGTGTGATTCACCTTGTCCTAAGTAGCCATAGGAAGCGCTGCAGCCTCCGTGCGAGTCCGTGTTCCCGACCCCAGGGGCGTCGCCTCGCCGGGTGCTGGTGGCTCCCTGTGCTCTGGGCAGGGCGCGTGGGCAGAAGGACATGGCTTTGGGCACTCTGTGTGTGTGTGTGTGTGTGTGTGTGTGTGTGTGTGTGTGTGTGCACGTGCTGTGTCCTGGGGAGCGCAGCCTCCCCTCTGCTCTGGGGGATGCCAAACAGAGGCTCTCGTTAGAGTCCATGTAGAGAAACACATGGATCTAAGGTGGGATTCGCCTCATCCTAAGTAGCCGTATGAAGCAGACCAATGGATCTCAGTTGAACAATACTGAGAAATGCTTCCTTACTTTCCTTGGGACTAGGGATGGGAACTGCTCAACTTCTTGGGAGATTTTATTTTATTTTATTTTATTTTATTTTATTTTATTTTATTTTATTTTATTTTATTTTATTTTATTTTATTTTATTTTATTTTATTTTATTTTATTTTATTTTATTTTATTTTATTTTATTTCAACATGAAGGCCAGATAATTTGATCATTTCTTTCCCACATCAGCAATTTACGAATCAAATTATTTAGAAAACTGTATATTTTTTTTTCCTAATTAACCTTTGATAAACTTTATAAATCCATCAGCTATTAGTTTGCATTTAAATATGAGATGTGAAGAGGTGTGAAGAGAAGGATAGAAATCTGTTATTTCTATCATTTATGATTATGGTTTTTTTCCTTAGCTACTCTCGTGGGAGCTGTATATAACAACACTGAACTTTGTTACAAATGGTAGAGAAAATTATTTTAAATTACTTACTTCAATAAAAGTTAGCACTATACTGAATGTTTAAAGGTTTCCACGACTGATCTTTCCACATCTTTGAAACCAGATGACTGAGGAGTGATAGAGACAAATGTATTCTAAACATGTCTCGATGGCTATTAAGAGATGTGAGGAATAAATACTGAGTCTTTAAAAAAATGCAAGAGAAGTATGAGAGTTGTATAACCACTTCTGTATAGTGGAAAGGGAGGTCAAGCAGACACGGGGGCATGTTGGAGCAGATCGAGGAGCTGCTTGAAAAGAAATCATGGCAATTGTTCCTTGTAATGTAAACATTTTGTAACTTTAATTAAAAGATATAAGAAGAAAACAGTTGTTTCTTGCAAGTAGGGAGTTGTATGGTCTGTTGGGGGAAACAAACTGTATTGTTTTGCAATTTATATAATGGCCTTTTAAAAATAAGGTTGTTCTTAGTGGAATGCTCTTATGGATATAGTCATCGACAGGTAATCCTGACCTACAGGCAATGTTTCACAAATGCAAGTAGGTCTACATAGTTACGGGCTGTTCCTTAAAATGTTTTGAAATAAAAGCTGAAGCTAAGCACCTTGGCAGTACGGGTAAATATGGTAATAATATTATATATATTTTCAATTTCTTTATTTAAGAGTTTAAGGAGGGAATCTTTTGCTATATCCATATTACCCAGGTACAAATACTAGGACACACAGTGGAGTTGCCACCACATGTTGGGTTCCTTCCAGAATTACTGGAAGGTAAAATATCCGTTTGCTGTTTTGAAGTATAGTGCTTTCAGTTCGGGATTGGCAAGCACAGGGACATTTGGCTGCTACCAATACTTGAATGCACATTTTTGTAAGCCCTGCTAGAGTATTTATTGCTTTCTCTTGGTCAGGAAAATGCTGAGAAGCGTTTATGGGCTGTGAATCTACCCATTCCTAGGCATGTAGTTTACAACTTAAACAAAGGTTTGTTTGCGAGGGATGCTGTAGCGAAGCTGGAGTGCTGGAGATGAAACCAAGTTGTGTCTCTGGCAGGTGCTTAGCGAGCCCCTGCACCAGCCTCGCACCACCTTCCCTCGCACCAACAGGGAACAGCCCTGCTGAAACCTCATGCCTCTTACCTCATGCCTTAATGTTCATAAAATCTGCTTGCAAATCTTGTCTAATTATTTTTGTTTGTTTGTTTCCTTCATCTTTTTCTCCAAACAGCTGTTTTCTGCCCCGATTGGAAGAGCACAAGCTGCAGCCCGTTCCCTGCGTGCCGAGCGTCCTGCTCCGGTGCGCACAGGGGCCGGGCTGGCGGCCGTTGCTCCTCCAGGCGACTCCGTGGCCCTGACGTGCTGCACGGCGTTTCTCTTGGCGAGTGCGTGTTTGTAAAGCAGGGGCTTTACAAACGACACGGGCTGGGGAAAGCGGGAGCGCCTCCACCTCGCAGAGCAGGCAGTGGTTGGGCTTGCGGAGAGGTTTTGGGTTGTTTCTGCATGGCCTCTCACCGTAATCCTCCCGTAATCTCCCTCTTTGTATCATTGGTTTAGGTCTAGCCCCATCCCCCTGCTGAGTCTCGCCCAATCCCTTCTTGCCTATCAGATTTAAAATCTGATACCCGGTGGACATCTATTTGTCCATTGGGTTTGCAGACGAGGCATGGAAATTTAGGAAAAAAATGGGAAGCAGTTCTGTGGTCACTATAGTTGGCCAGGCAGGCTTCACTACGCTTGGTCTTTCTGAATTTATATTTGGCTCCATAATTCTCCTCTGTCCTGCTGAACACTGTTCATTATACCTGTATATGTTGAAACATCTCTTTGGCGGCCAGAAGAGCAAATAAAAGTGAAGTAAAGCTAGAGTAAAGGTGACAAATCTGAACTTATTTCTCTCTTAGCTTCTGAGATCAGATGGTATTGGGCTCCCTGAAGGTGGTTGCTAATGGGAGCAAATAAAAGGTGGCATGAAGGGCAGTTACTTTGAAAAAGTGAACCTGGTTGTAGGGAGCAAGTGCAAGAGAGGACACTGACAGAGTTAAACAACGTTAATGTCTAAGTGGGATATTTAGGTATCCGTGGTGACCTGTGGAGTAGGTTGAACTTGCCAATGTACAAAACTTGTCTGGTCAAGTGTTACCAGCGTAAAAGTTCAGACAAGGTAAATCTTAAGTTTCTGAGTTTAATACTTCCTTGAAGTTTTTAATATCATAAATTATTCACTTCAGAGCTGAGCACACATTTGAGGTTCCTGGAACTCTTGCTGTAGCGGCGTTGCTAGACCTATATAATATCTTAAGGTTAATAGCAGCTGGAAATGAAATATTCAAGCTAACAAGTCCCAACCTAAAAATGTACTGTTTTAAAATCTTTTATATTCTGCGTGGGGGATGTTCAATGCATCTAATTGCTATGAATTATTTAGGATGCCTCTGCTCATTAGGTGCTGGAATCTGCGTGAAAGTAGTGATTCTATCTAGCAGTATAAAATATATACCAATATTGCCATGAGCCAGAGGAAAGGATCCTTCCTTTCAGGGAACAGATTGTATTTATTAGACCAAAGTTTCTCTTCTGGTTCAATTACATTAAATTCAGATGTTACATATTTTCCTGTAAGTTAAAGGATCACAGCGCTGTGTGAGGGGGAAGCCATGCGGGAAGCTCTCTATATTGTTCAAAGGAATTCCATACTTCCTAGGGGAACGTGAGGTACAGTAGCCTTCGATGTTGGCTTTAATCAGGAGTCATCCTTTCTCCTCCAGACTGACTTTTGAACAGTAGTTAAATAAAATTTATAAAACTGCAACCACTTTTTAAACTGGAGTGTAGTTTGCAGAACAGGTAGGTGGCTGGAAGGGAGATCCTTGAACTTGGGAGCGGGGGGGAGGTTTTTTGGATTGTTGGCAAGGACATCAGTGGCAGATCCTGGCTCTGTGCCCGTGTTCTCCTAAAAGGGTTTTTTCATCCTAAAACCTGGTTACGTGTGGGTGCTGATGTGTCGGGGAGCAGGCAGCAGGTTGCGGTGGTGACTCTGCCCTAGGGAGGCCTTGGGAGGGCAGTGGCTGGAGGAATGGCCTTGGCTTCCTGCTCGGGGTGAGTTGGAGCAAAAACTTGGGATAGGCCTCTTGGCCTCGATGGTTGTTGCTGGAAAAGCTTCGGGAAAGGCAAGGAGTGGGAGGAGGGGGAAGAACCTGAGCAGCCGGTAGGGCAGCTCCCCGGGACGAGGGCGGGCTGGGTGCCGTGGCCCGAGGCAGGGGGTGATGAGGCCAGCAGGGACAACCCTCCCTGCAGGAGATGCCTGGCCTGAACCCAGGAGCCTCGCGGTGTCCCTGGAGCACGGCCGGGACCGGAGGCTCTGTAGCCTTTGGATAGCATTTGTGGGATAAGGGGAAACTCATTTACTACCAAATGATTCGGACAACGTATGAAATTCTGCAGGGTGAAGGGGGGGAAGGGGAACCTGCCTCTAACTGTCAGGACCAGGGAGCTGTCTTTGTTGTTTGGGGAACAACAAAAGGGAAACAATGGGGAAAAGGCGGGTTCCAGGGAGGGAGGTGTGTGAACCCTGCAGGTGTCGGGGAGCTGGGGGAAACTGACTGGGAAGAGACAGCGCTGGGAACTGGAGCTAGCCCTGAATACAGGGGAGAGCCGAGCATCCTCCGTGAGCTGTGAGGGGTTCACCCTGTAGACACTGTCGTCAGCTTGGGTAAATGAAGGAAACAGAAAACCAGGTCCCACCAAGGCACCGAGGAAGGTTGTTGCTCCATGCACTTTGCTTTCTGTTTCGTTAGGGTCAAGTTCTCATCGTTGCATGACACCGAGTGACCACAGACATCATCCTTCTGTCTTTAAGTATTTTTTTCCTGTTTAATGGGAATGTTAGACGTCCACATTCACTTTTTTTTTTTTTTTTTTTTTTTTGCACAAAGGGAAAACTGGGACAGCAGCAAGTTAGGACTCTACTTCAAATGCTGTGCACCTACAGACTCCCTTGCAGTCGAGAGGAACATGAAGTTTTCCAAGTCTCAGCCATAAGTAAACATCCATAATCTTTTTAGGAAACGTTGGACCTGAAGTAGGAGATCCTGCTTTATGGTCCCTTGTTTGCTTGCCATTATCTTCTACCTCTGTAGTGTAGAAAGAAATAGTTTTTTTTAATTCCCCTGCGATTTATGCTCCTGCGTACTCCTTTATAAGCTATTGGAGTGCTCTTTAGTTATTGCTTTGATGACAACAAAAAGGAGCTTGTATCTGGTTTCAGTAGACAGCACTTTCCCTGAGGTGAATGTCTAATTGCTTTGGCGTTGCTGCATTGTATGGGTGGCTGTGATCTCTGCTTCTTGTGTTGTAAATCAAAGCTGCTTTGGGGGAAAAAAGATCTCGAAGCAGGGAGACAGTATTTTTCTCTTGTAGGCACTATATTATCTAAATGATGCAGCTGAATGCAGGAGGCGAGGACTGTTGGTCTGGAGATAACTGCTTTTAAAGAAGGAATGGAAGTGCTAAAAATAGGACTGATTTAAAGGATAATAAATAGGATAGAATATAATCCATGTGATGTAGAGGGCAGGCATGTGAGCTTTGGGGGGAAGATGTCCCCTGCAATATTATGCTTTACCTTCCTCTCAGTTGGTTATTCAGGTGTTTGTAAACACTTTTTAGCTTTTTATTTTTTTTTTATAGAGAATTCAATTACAGTAATTAAGGTAATTGTGAATAATTACATTAGGTTTCAGAATTATGTTTTTTTTTTCTGGAAACAGTATCATTAGTTTGTCTGCTCCCCTGCAGGGCTCTCAACTGCAGATAAATTCTATATCATAGTGCTTTATTTTAATTGCATCATAGAGGGGGAGAGATAGGGTAGCGTAACAAAATTGGGAATTCCCTGGCAAATTTAGGTCATGGCGGGGGAGGGAAGGAAGAAAAGAGCTGCTGTTTCAACTACAGAAAACTTCAGGTGACGCTTCAGAAAATAAATTTATACTTGTTGAAATGTTTTCCGTGGAGGATTAAGAGGTTTTGTAGCGCAGAAGCTTTGCACAGAGAGCTTTGTGGTTATTTTTAGGAGCCCATGGACCCCACGGTGAGGCTGCGGCGATCTCATTAAGATTCACCCGCGTGAGCGTTTGGAGCGCTCCCTCCCTGGGGACGCTGCCCCGGGGCGGCCTGGCTGGGCCCTGGAGCTCCAAACCGGCCCCTCTGGGAACAGGCCGGGCTTGCTGGATTGAACTTCCAAGGATTCAACTTCCACGGATTGAACATGAAGGAAATAGGAGCAGTAGTGCTAACTATGGTCGTACTGGGCAAATGATTGATGCTCACACTGAGAAATAAGTGTAAGGGATGTTTTGTGTGTGTTGTTTGCAGGCACTGAGAAAAATAGAGGTGCAAAACTTGTGGGATCCATTTCTGATAATAGAGAGGTGCAGAGAATAGGGAGTTACCTATTGAAATGTACGGGCCTACGAAGATAGATAAACATATAAAATAGGCACCTCATTGCCCTCCACGTCCTGAGGCTGGGAACAGTCTTGGGAGGAGGCTCGGTGCCAGGGCGGCTGCTCCCTGGGGCTGGGAAGGCTCCTGGATCCAGGGGAAGGAGGGGAAGGAGGGGGAAGGAGGGGGACGGCTGTGCTCCCTCCTCTTCATCCCGGGGGAATGGCGGGGAAGACGGGCAACCTTATAGAGGCTGTTTAGTGCCAGCAGTGTCCACAAGCTTATGGGAGCTTATGGCACAGTATTTTGTGTGAAAACCTGCCTTTTTTTTGTGATTTAAAAGAAAAATTGTAGTAGTAAAACATTCGTGGTTGTGAAAGCGAGGGAATAGCTGCAATGTTGCAGCAAGGCCGTTCTCATCAGCGGCTGCGAGAGCAGCAGGAGCCCAGGTCCTGCCCGCTCCGCTAGCACAAAGGCTTGGGGACGTCTTGAGAGAGGCTCCTCTTAGTATTTATGCAGCTTCATGTTAAGGGAGCTTGCAAATTAAAAGCAGATATTCCCAAGCTTACTGCTCAAGTACTGTGCTTGTAGAGAATTTATGTTTTTCTCCTAAATCTGCTGACGCATGAGGATGGCTGTGGAGTTATAATAAGAATAAAAATAGTAATAAAATATATATATGAAAAAGCCTCAGTACAGAACAAAATATCCTCAAACCCAAGCAGATACCTCTTGTCCCATTCTCCCCCTTCTTTTCCCTCCAATTTCTGCTTTTTTGTTTTCTTTTTTTCTGAGTGCAGAGGACTTTTTTAAACAAGATCTGAGAAGAGTCGCCTACTTTTATCACTCAGATTTAAAAAACTGGAGCTTTTTTTTTTTCATTCTAAGTCAATTAAGGTACTGTAGCAAAGCAGCAAGCTCCTTGCCTACATTTAAAAGTTTGCAGGCAACTGGATCGTGTGTTTTTAATGGAGACAGGAATTTGCGGAAAATGGCAGCCGCTGCGGTCGCACGCACGGCTCCTCCTGAGCTCCTTTCGCGGCGCATCATGCAGTTTCCCTGGCACCAGTTCTGAGAAGAGCTTTTCTGCCTTTGCTGGAGGATCTTCCTTTCCTAGAGCCTTGTGCTGGAGAGGAGTGATCCATGGCGGAGCCGGGCGGGCGGCGGGAGCCGAGGGGGAGCCTGCGCCTTGCCTGTGCGGGCTGCGCGCAGCCGAGTCCCCCAAGAGCAACTGCTAATCACAAGCATTTACAAAAGAAAGCTGGGCTTTATATTTTTAAAATATAAAGTCAACGAAAAAAATACAAAACTGAGTCAGGATGCGGGAGAAAACCCATAAGCAGAGCTCTTTGGTGTATGGAGCCCAAAGACACTTCATAAAAGGAATAATTTTTTCCTAAAGAAAAAGCGCCTAGGCTGAACAGAGGCAACACCTACTGTGTCCTGTCCCTTTACCTGCTACGCCGTCCTTGCTGTGGCACCCGCAGCGAGATGCTGACGAACAGCCCTGGCTCTGGGCACTTCTCTTTACCTTCAGCCTAGGGGCTGCGTGTTTCTGCTTTCTTAGTTCCAAAGGCCAGAAACACGATGAAATTCCTCTTCTCTTTGCGGCCTTTCCCCTCCCTGGTGGCCTGTTTGCTGCCTCCTGGTGCCCTGGTCCCAGCTGGCTTCTGGTTCCTGCAGGAAGCGAGGACTTCTCACAGCAATCTGTCATTTCTGCTTGCAGATATGGAGTTAGATGTATTTGTGTAAGGTAAAGATGCTGATTCCTGGTGTTACTGGGAGCTCATTGATGTGTGCATAGTGCTTTGAACAGGGGAGTCTTTGCCAGCAAGATATGAGAAAATTTCATTGTGAGGAAAGGGTAAAATTTAGTTTCAAATACCTAAAATAATTTGAAAAGGTCTAAAGTTTGCCAGTTTTCAGACCTCTTTTTGCTTTTGAATAGACTGAATGACCAGACTGGATGGAAAGTGTTTGGAGTTATGCGCAGAGTTCTGCAAAATGCTGATAAAGGCAAAAATCTCTTTGCTATAAAATAGGCTCATCCTTGTATTATACAGTAAACTGAACCAAGGGAGGAAGCTGACTTATGCTGGCTTTGGCTTTGTGTCATTTTGGTGTCTGTTTCCATGTACAGGATTTACTAACTGAGTTTCTGGGCAGAGAGTAGCTTTCTGCACTGTGCACTAATAACTGCATTTTCATACACCCATAGCTGTATTTCTACAGCCACCTTTTCCTTGTGGAAGACTTGCTTTATATCCCCTTTTGGCTGGAACTTGTTGTTTGGCTGTTTCTGACCCATTTAATAGTGTTTTCCTCTAGAGATGTGCTCTGGTTTTGGAGATTTTGAGCTGCTGGCTGTAGTGTGTACGTGATGAGTGCTACCAGGCTGCATGGCTGGGAGCGCCTTGGGCGTGTGGCATGGGTGCAGTCTGGTGGCGTTTGGAGAAGGGACATCGGAGCCTGGGTGAACGGGGGACACTTTTTCTTAATGTTCCCTTAAATAAGTGGGTACACAGGGTTACTTGGGGAACTTCCTGCACCCCAGGAAGAGGGAATTCTCTCTACACATTTCTCAGCTTTCAATAGTTTTATCTGAGTAGCTGGTAGGTAGTATGGGATTTGGTCACTGTATTTCTGTCTCCTGAATTTTGCCGTGGTCTATCAGAGAATACCCCGGCAAGGGAGCTGGGAAGCTCAGTGGATCCGAGGAAGGGCGGTTTCCGTGCAGCACATGAGGATGTTCGGGGGCTCTCGGCTGACGTGTAGGTCAGTTGAGCTCCAGGCTGTTCGGAGCCCAAGTCAGTGCTGCTGCTCCTGCACCCCTGGCCTTGTTTTGGGCGACCTTGCAGAGGCTGGGCGTTCAGAGGAGAATCCGCGGTCCCGTCTGCCCTGCCTGGCCTCCCCGCCGGCCTCCCTGCCTCCGCGACAGCGGGCAGCCCTGCAGGGCTCCCTTCCTCCTTCGCTCACCTCTGCCACCCTCTTGGCTCAGCAGTGGTGTCATCTAGATGAATTGACCTAAGGATACCTGCCTCTAGTAGCTGTTGCTGTTCTGAAACATTGCAACTTCATTTTGAAGACTTACCACTAAACGTTACACTCCTAAATGTATTTCAGGGCTGCCTTTTGCTTTGCAGAAGTAGCTGGAGGAAAAAAAATGGTATTTGGTGATGTATCCTGAATTGTATAACTGTTTTGTGTCTTGGTTTTCTCTTCTTGAAAACCTAAAGATTTTCCAGTTTTAATTAAACTGCCGTAATTGGAATGGTTTTATTGGCATAAACAAGAATGGAGTATACCAAAAAAAATGTGAAGAAGGGATAAATAGGAGATTTCAGACCTTTATATGACACTTCCCCAGGAGCAGGCAGTGCTATTGCACATGGGGAACATGGTGAGAGGGTGACACATGACCCTCCAGGTTCCCCTGTGCTGCCACAGAAGCTTCCTGCTGGTGATGTTGCACTGAGGTACTTTAATTTATCCTTGCCATCCTCCCAGAGTTTTGCAGTATATCTGAGAGTTTCCTTCTAGTTGTTAGCAGTGAAAATGCTGTGACATAAATTGGGTCTGCTCTCGTCTGGTGAAGCGGGTGGTGTCATATAAACTAGCAAGCTTGCTGTTATAGAGGCATTTTACATATAACTCTGCACTTTCATTAGTTATTCACATGTGCTAAGTGCCCTTTTTCCACAGCACATTACCTGCCTGATAGCAAAATTGCAATGTACTCATCCCTTAGATTTTGAAGTAAATTCATTTCTGTTGAGCTTTATTTGCAGAGTGGTTGTTGTGTACCCAGTGTTCAAAATTTCCCAAATATTTGTTCACGTTGATTCCATTGTTAGCACACAGCATGCGAGAACTGAACTGTGTGAAAACATGGCCTGGGATGCCAAGTTAAATTGGCTTTTGAAAGTTAAAGCAAGCAGGAAAAACAATGCAGATGTGCAGTACAAATGCACTGGGAGAAGGCAGGAGTTGTTTCTTGTGTATCTGCCATCACTGCCTGAGCCTTGCAAAATGGTTCTGTGGAATAAATAAGTAAATAAACCTGTGTTTATATGTGTGTGTGTGTGTGTGTGTGTGTGTGTTTTCAGGCAAATAATAGATACAGATTTTAATGCTCCATTGAAGCACGGGCTAAATCTCCCTGGAGTCAGGAGGATGCTTTCTACCGACTTCAGTGCCATTTGAGCCAGACCCAGTCACGAGATTGCACGTTGGTCTTGGCCCTTTGGAGTGGTGTCTATGGGATTTATCCTGTAATCAGAAGAGAATGGATGAAACAGAGGTCTCAACCTTGCCCTGATTCCGTTTTGTCTTTAAGATTTGAAACAGAAGAGACTTAATGTAGACAGAAATATCCTCAAGCTAAATGCCAGTTAATTGCAAAAGCCGTGGGTCAGTCTAACCTCAGTGTCTGTCCGTGTTGTGCAACTTTGGGCTCTGAGTTACAGTCCGCGCACCGGCTCTGTGTTGTCCAGGGTCCAACAGGAAGGCTGAACTTTCCTTTCGGAGGACTGAGCCCGGTCAGAGCTTTTCTCCTGGCGCTGCCCTGTGCTCAGAGCCAGCTCTGCCGCTGAGCACCGTCCTTGGCCCCTGCGCGCCCCGGCCCAGGCGAGACAGGAGCCCCTCCTGACCCGCTCCCGTTGGGAAGGCAGCTCCACGGTAGGGGCTCCTGTCTCTAACCCCTTCCTGGAAACAAAAGGTGGTTCCCGTTCCACTGGGCTTGCCCCAAAACAGGGAATGAATAAGGCTATTGCAGAAGTACCTCACTGTGCATTGGTAAGGTGCCAGCTTTGGGCCCCAACACATTCTGGACAAGCTCACAAGCTTTTCTGATGATAAGGTAGATTTTAGGAAACTAAGCCGATCAGTATAATTTCATGTAAATGAGCTCCTAAATGTGTGCTTTCCAGGGGAGAATGTGAACCTCTAGGGAAGGATGAACCCGATCCTTGCTGAAGCCTGCTGTTTTCATAATGTAAATAATATATATGAAGAGAGCGGAGAGCCTCTCGGTGCTGCCCGCAGGCGTCGGAGCGGGCGCGCGGTGCCGGCTGCCGCCTCCGGCCCCGGCTGCTCCGCGGCCCCGCGTCACGGTGACGCGTCTGGCCGTCCCCGTTCAGGGTCACAGGTGCCTGCCGGCCATCCTTATTTAGGGCACGCGCTAATAAGGTGAGCTCGGAATAAACCCACGCATCTAAATGTCTGCGAAATTGGATTTTCACAGCGTGAAATCCCAAAGCAGAACTATTGGGGATTTTTTTTTAATCCTCTTTTATCGTTGTACTGCATTGAGTTACATGTATCTTTGCACTGAGATTTTATCTCTTCACTTGTAGTGCAAGTCTAAATTTTGCACTCAGAATTTCTCTACATGGAGTCAGTCATCTATGCAAACATAATTATATATGAATCTGTTTCTGATATCTGTGCCATCACTATATTGATCAGTGTTAAGGTTCTTTTGAGTACATGGTGTTCATTTTTACAATGCCAGAGAAAAACTAAGCATAAGCAGAATCTTCTGTCTTATGATCAAAAAAGTAGCTATTTTGAAGGCATATTTCTTTCTCCTGTGAACCTTGGAAGAGTTGAATGCCTTAACCAAGGCAATATGATAGGTTATTTAAAATTCAAGATTTTTTTTTCCTTCTAAATTGCTTTAAAATGTCTACAGCAGTCTATGAGTAAAGCTGATTTAGGAGTTAAATATTCAAAATATTTGCTAAAATATTTATTAGACTTGCTGTGTATAAGAATATATAAATTCTGACATAAAAACAGCGTACCAATTTCTAACCGATTTGCTTCCTTCTACAAGGTACAACATTATTCTGAATTAACACCATAAACATATCTGCTTTTAATCTTACTTTACAGACTAATACAGAGAAGAGTTCACACCGATTTGATGTGTTGTATTCTCGTGTGCAACAGGATTTTACCTCTCATGTGAAGCATGAAAGATCGCCGAGTTCAGGAGTCTGTGCTTCTTGCGTCTTTTAGGAGGATTTTTGCCTGTTGCATAAACTTGATGTCAGCTACTGCTGCAAGTCTGAATGTCTGAAAAGAATGTATTACGTGAGCTTTAGAAACCTGAAGGGTTTGGGTCTGGGCAGTTTAAAAAATATATATGTGAATGACTAAAGCTAAGTAAGCTTTGACACGAGCAGTTTGAAATAATAGAGCCAGCTAGGGAATAGGTTTTCTGTTGTGTGAAGAAAAGGAGGTTTTATCATTATTATTTTTTTATCACTTCAATGCAAGTGGCAGTTTTTGTAAAGCTATTTCCAAAATGCATGGAAAAGAGGGGTTTCGGGAAGAGTCTGGGATGGTGGGAAGGGCCCTGGTGTGGGGAGCAGGAACAGCAACAGCAACTCGCCCCTCTGCAACCCATGTCGGGTGCCTCAATGTCTAGTGTCTGTTTGGGAATTCTCCTTTTCTAGTAAAAATTTATCTTAACCCACAATCCCATGTAACCACAACTTCTCCTCGTGATTTTTTTCCAAAACAGACATTTTTACTTGAAGTTTAATTTTCAAGAACCTTCATTTCAGGAAGCTTTCTTGTGAGGAGAAGGATTGCTAGTCTCTCTGCTAAGCAATCTAATGTATTTCTTCCTTCTCAAATGGTAAAATTTTACTTTGTTGTCATATTTTGTGTCATCCTTTGTCCTCCCAGATAGGATAGAAGTTGTGTTCCTACTGTAAAAAATGTGCATGTTGTTTGAAAAGAATTGAATGACACGAGATTAGTATTTTAGGAAATAGCAAGGGTACAAGTCATGCAGCAAAGTGAAATGTTGTTCTGGCAAAATTTTGCTGTTCAGCACAAATCCCCTGATGAAATCCATGCATGTGAACTTGGAAGAGAAGCTTGGCCAGGCCTGGAGGATGTTTTGTGAGTCAGTGTGTGATTCAGGGCAGCCGGGAGGATGTGATCCCTCCTCCTGCACTGCCCTTTGTGTGCGCGTGCTTGTCCCCCCCACCTCCTTCATGGCCGTGCGGCCCTTTACATCTGCTCCTCAAAGCAGTCTGTTCCTTTTTATTATTTTAAATTGAGAACTTACATGTCTAGGAGGTTTCTTGCCTCTCCCTTCTGTTCAGCCCTCATAGATAAATACCTGTTAAAACTTTGGCTTCTTTTCCCCTTAGTTTGACGGGCCCTGGGGCTCTGGCCTGGCCCATGGGGGCTGTCTTAACTGAGAACCTTCACACAGCTCTGCCCTTGTCCGACCGAGGGAGTTCGTGACCCCTTTTGTGGAAAAGCTCACTCTAGGCGAGGATCATTTTTGGGAATTCTTTCAACCACGCGTCTCATAAAATAACGGAGACGCCGAATCCCCAAGTAATGGTTTTGGTATCCCATATATAACTGACTTGAGTGCTGTTTGCTTGCCCCGGTGCCCTGGGGGCTTTCGTTTGCTCGTGGCTGCAAGTTCCTCGCTTGCCTCTGGGGTGAAGGGCATGAAAGCAGCTGTAAAACCTGCTGTTGAGCTGCAGAAGTCTCCTTTAGAAAGAAAAAACTCCGTACCCAGAAAATGGAAGTGCAGGTTTGGACTCTTGATGATGCTTCTCTTAATATCTTAATGTGTTTAAATATTTGCCAGAACTGCACTTCTCCTATCTCCTCCCCACAAATTAAAATAGAGCAGGAGAGAAATCAGAGAATCAAAAAACCACCTTTCTGCGACTCTAGTCTCATTTAAGACCAGTATTCTTGGATTTGTAAGAAAGAACTGGAGAGCAGGCTTATTAATATACACAGGGCTGCTTTTTTGTCGTTTCCAAACTTTTGTCAGTCCAGACCTCGCCCTCTGTGTGAGGAAAACTGTGAGGAATATATATATTTATGATACAGATATTTAAATACATTTTCGTGCCAATATTTTTAGAAGTGCTGTTGCTCTTAATGCAGAAGGAGGGAGATGTAACAAAACATTGTTGTTGATAAGGGAAAACATTCAAAGTTAAACCAATTCATTTGGAGTATTTTGTAAAAATACACAGAGAGGGTGTGGTGAGCTGAAATGGTTTTAAAACTTTGGTTGGTTTGATGTAGTATTGGCTGGGGAGCTGCTCGTGTACGCTATCTAAAACATATGCTGCAGCAGTCAGAAAGATGCCATATTTAATCTATTTCTGTTTTATAGCAGCATTCGGAGCTGTCTTGAGCAAGCTCCTTTCTTGGTGCTTTGATTGCGTGGTCGCACAAGAGCGAGCAGAGTTTTCCTCCTCGGTGACACCGAAGACACCGTCTGGATCTGAGTAACAGCAGTAGTGGCTGCTCGCTGGCCTTTCAACACCAGCAAGAAAGGCTCGTGCCTTCCTGTGCCTTCTTGTGCCCGCCTCTTGCTGCGGCACCAGCTGGAAGAGACCTCAGATATCCCAAATAATATGCACTGGCTTTCTAAAGAGGGAAGAAAAAAAAAAAAAAAGCACAAAAGAAAAAAAAAACGGGGAAAAAGAGTGGAAAAAAACCTTTTTGTAGTTTCTGAGAATCTGTTTTCTTTAGGGAGCTCATTAGGCAGGCGTTTGCTACTTGTTAGTCCCAGATATGTTCTATCTAGTTAAAAGATACTTACTTTAGAGGAATTGCTTAGAGAAAATACATGTTGCAGAATTAAAAATATTTTTTCTGTAAGCCTAAGTCGCATGTAAATGAATGTTATATCTTTACTTTTTTTTTGTTTTTACTCAAGTCTATATGAAACTTATATTTGCCATTAGTTATGAAGAATTCCCAGTAATAGATATGCTGTTAAATTGAAAGCATTTTTCATAATTGGTTTCCCAAAAAGACACATTTTTTTTTCCCAAAGAAAAGTTTAAAAATGGAGATCTTCTCAAACTTGTATTTAACCAAGTAAACAGTACTGTTATGTTTGTCTAGCAGAAGGAAAGAAAGAAAATTACTATGTTTTACAAGTCTTTAAGTTATTCTAGGTGGATTATCATGTTACATTTTAGTTTAGTTTTCGTGTTGCTATTCAGTTATTTGTATCTTCTGCCAATGTGAATTTTGCTATGAAAATGGGTTTTTCTAACAGAAACCACATTATGAGCCATAACTGAGGACACTAGAGTGTCACATCACTTTTCTATTAATCAAAGCCTTTCGTGCTACACACAGCAGTACTGTGGTGTGGGGGTGTGGGAAAAGTAGCTGTTTTTGTATTTTATATTCTTCTGTACTCACTGCTCAGCTGAGAAGACTTAAAATAAGCTTCCTTCAAAATAGGGCTTGGCTTTTTCTTTTTCTTTTTTTTTTTTTTCCCCTTCCCTTTTCTGGTCCCTTCCCTTTTCTGGTCAAGAAGACTAGCTGGTTTTACTTCTCTCTTAATCAAGTCTTCTGCATTAATTTGACGAGTGCAGACTTGCTGTTGGAGATTTGAGCAATTCTGGAAGCTGCGCAGTGGGTTGGGGCTCCGCGTGCTGCCGTGCAGTGCTCCCTGTCGCTGCAGATGCCGAGGGCCGGGATAAACTGTGGAAGCAAAACGAGCTCCCGAAGGCTAATCCTCCTCTTCCGCCCTGAGTGTGTGCACTGTCAGGGCTCAACTTCACGGGCTTGGCTCACGTTGCCTGGCACTGGTGCAGCTGGGCTTGCGAGGATGTGACAGCGTGAAGCTGGGCGCAAATACCAGCGTAGTGATTGCGGTGCAGTAGGTGGAAGAGGGTGCAGGGGTAACGCATTTTTCACATAGTTGTTGTCCACGTTGGCCTTAACATTTGGAAGAGCTCTCTCTGCTGGTGGCCAGGTATGAGGTGTAATGGTGAGCAACACACAGATGGAGGAGCAGGAGGGTAAGTGTGGAGGAGCCAGGGAAGAAGGAAGACGATGGGGCACTGGGCAACCTCTGGGGCAGGTGATTTTAGAAACGGTGCTCTAAAATCCATAAATGAGATGGCGAAGAGGGGTTAGGGTTTCTCTTTGGCTCTCTTGCCTACTCAGAGGTGGGGAAGCTCTGTGCTGTGTGGATGGGCAGTTGGAGTCCAGGAGAGTTTCCAGCCTGAGTGTGGTGCAGGCAAGTCTCTTGCAGAGAGTATCCGTGTCTGAAAAGGTCTGAATTGAAAACTATTTGGGGCATTTATATTGAGATATTTAATGCTAAGAGATAATTTAGAATCATGCAGTTAATTTTGTCCTCATTGACCTAGTGACATGTATTTGCAATTTACATTGCAGCTTTTTTTTTTTTTTTTTTTTTTCCCCTACATTAACTCAGGATCTCAATTGAGGATATATATTAGCAGGCAATCCTACTTTCTAGTTTCCTTTTCTTAAACTGGGGCTACCTCTATCTTAGACCAAACATGGGTTTGGCTTTTGCTTTGAAAAAGGAGATAATTATTCCTGATTTCTGAGGAAAAAAAGTTTCATGGATTATGAAAAAATCTTAGACACAAATTAAAGCAGGAGGAAGAGCTGAAATGCAGAGATTGTAACAGTTGGCAGTAGTTCTGTCTGTATTTTTCTTGAGAAGTCTCCAACTTGCTATGGTATTAAATCATAAAAATGATAATACTTTCCAGCATGGTGAGGCAATGGGAATACAGTCATAAGAAACCCAAGGTTACATTTGAGTCACTATTTAAACAGCTTAAAATAAAACACCTTCATCTTCAGAAGTTATGAACACGTTTGAAAACAAAGTAAGTTCTTTGAGATGAATTCTTTGATTTTGGACAAACTTGAAGTCCAGACTCCTAAAATCTGGAGTGTTAAGTTGCAGTTCCTGCCCTATATTAACAGCATTCACAACTCAGATTGCCAAATCCGTTTCATTTATATTTATATACTAATGAAGTTATCCTAGTTGTATTTATGCAGTGATAGTTCTCAAAGTTTAGTTTAACAACACTGGTTATGGTTGGTAGTGAATGGATGCACACTTAAGTCAGTGTCATCAGCAGGTGCTGAAATTACACTGCTCTAAAAGCTTTGGGCAATTTGGAAATATATTGGCTCAATATTGGTGCTACCTTTTTTCATCATTTTTCCCCAAAGATGAAAATATGTCCTGATTTGGTTAGAGAACCTTGCAAGTTATTGAACAGATAAGTTAAGATGCTGCTGGGATTATTTCCACGTTGCCTTTGCAGCCTGCTCACTGGAGACAAGTTTTCCTCGGTGTTTGGCAGAGAAGCACAAGTGTGTCCAGGCACAGGGGCTTGTTGAACAGAGACACTGTCCCCCGGCATCTGATACTAACGGGTAAAGTGAGGGGAGAAGGGAGATTCCTCTGTTCTCACTTCATCTTATTTGGGTCACATAGGAAATAGCCTTTTGTGTAGGCTACGGTTTGCACGTAACTGTGGAGGACAAAGAGGGGAAAGTGCCGAAATGTCCTGGTCCCCACAAACGTGTGGAGCCTTTGTAGCCTTGGGGACGGTTCCTAGAGCCCAGTGGGAACTCCTGAAGCTTTCGTTCCTCACCTGCTACTAATGAGGTTCCCGTGCTCGTTCTGCAGCACAAATCAGTGAAAACACCCTGCGGGTCTCTACTGGATCCTGGAACCTGCTATTGATCCCTAGCTGTTTTTCAGCGTGGTTGGTTTTGTCCCTCTTTATTTGTGCTTAATGCCTGGCTGATCTATCTGGCGTGCTGCTTTCCATCCGGACTGGACAGCGGATGGGCGTTTGGGCACTGGGTGGTGTCGGAGCAGTTGCTGCAGGAGGGGAGGAAGGCTCGGGGTGCAGGGGATGAAGGCTCAGGGTGCAGGGGAGGGAGGCTCTGAGCGCCTCTGTGCCCATCTAGCATGGGGAGGGATGAAGATGGGGCTCTTGCTCTGAGCTTTGTTGAGGTTCAGCCCCTTTGAATGCTAAGGTGGAACAAGGAACTTTCATATATTATTTGTCTTTAGCGATAACGCTCTTGTTCTTCGTTTTCCTAGAACTCATTTATTCTTGTTGTTGAACATGCAGTGCTGCGCGTGCTTCATCTGGCTAATTTTCCTAGTCGTCTTTGACTAGACAGCTCTGCTATTAGTGAGAAATCCTTTCTGTCTGAGCAGTTAAGAAAACTCTAAATCTCATCAGGAAAAGAGATATCCTAATCAACCTAAATAAACTTCCCTGTGATTCCCCTAGCATGTGCATTCCCTGCACATGGTTCAGCACAACTGCTTGTACTGCACAGCCCTCCCCATGAGGCTCTGACTTGAAAGCTTCCAGAATAATAATGCAGGAATTGGAACAGACCAATATTTCATAATTTTTACCAATTTCACAGTTTACAGGATGTAAGAAACAGGAGGCACTGTATACAGAAATCCTCTGCATCTCTGTCTGTATATTAATCACTGTTTACACTCCACATGCCAGAGGTTTACTGACTTTTTCCCACCAGGAGCTGGAAAATTGATTTTTTCCATTTCTCATGGTGTTTGGTATTAATGGCCCTTAAGTAGAAATCTTATTTCCATTCCACATGTGAAATAATTCAGTGTTGTCATCTCGTGCTGAGTTGTCACTGTGGACTGTTCTTCTTCTGTCTCCCTAAGTCTTTCTCTAAAGCATCTTGCAAGATTCACAATCATTTTATATTTACTTGACATACTCACATGTATACATAGCTCTACATACATATACACACATTCATATGTATTTAAAAAGATAAGATTCTCATGGGCAGATGTGCTAGTAAAATACATTATTTCAGTCTAAATCAAGTAGCAAATGGGATGAACTATCACGAGGGAATTAAAAACAGTGACAATTTAATTCCAGGCAATACTGTAATAATGGATGGATTATTGCAGTAAGAGAGAAGCTCTCATAAGAAACAGAAAATGCTTCACTTGCTGCTCTACTGTCAAGCTGAAATTCAAATATATTTTCTATTTTCAAGTATCAATGCCCAATTCTGAAGTCCCCACTTAGATTGTGCATAATCATACTGAATACATTGCATTTTTATGAACTGCAATCTTGATTATTCATTCTCAAGACTCTTATTTGAAATTAATACTAATTTAAAATTGTAATCAGATGAACTCTATTTTGTTGCATTCATTGTTCACTTATTGTGCAGAATTCTGGAGAAATCTCTTTGTCTACTTATAACAATACCTTTGGAAGGCACAGATTTTTTTCCACTTTGCTTGTGAATTTAGTCCACTTGGAATTTGTGTCAGTGCTTGGACTGGAATCTAGGATTTCCTTAGAGAGGAATAAATCCTGCATTAAAAATATGATGTTTGTTTTCATCGGGATGGTGTTCCTCAAGTGTTTTCTCAAATACTCTTCCCCAGATAAAAATAAGAACCTTGCACAATATATATCTATCTACCCATATATGTAATGTGTATGTGTATTAACACATTGCCCTTTCCCACCCAAATGTAAAGCTTTACCCTTCAGTAATTAGTTTGCAGAGTTAGTTGTTGCTTGTATTCTACCAGAAGAAGACAGTAAGTGTTCATGTCTGGTTTGGTGCTCCTGCACTGGGAACCTGGTGGCAAGAGGCGGGAGCTGCTGGCACCTGGTGCCCTCCAAGGCTGAACCTGCCCTTTGGTGGTGGCACCTCCTGCTGGTCGCAGGGCTGTGCACTGTACAAATGTCAGAGTTGAGTCATTGATTTGCGCTTTAGCAAGGCCTTCAGGCCCTTATCTCACAATATTCCTGGGATTTTCTGGTTTGGATGAGAAGATGGCCACGTGGTCACGCTCAGAGGGAGCTGTGGAGTTTGGTAGCTGGTGGAGCAGCATGGGGGCTGTGCTGGGACCTGTCCTCTTTAATGTCTCTCGTGGTGTCCTGGCAGTGTGTTTGGGCCCAGTTCCCAAGTGACCCCTATTTGGGGGACAGGGCAGGGCAAGGACAGGATGGCTCTTTGGAGGGATCCTGCAGGAACCTCATAAAATGCATCCAGGAGGGAGTCTGGTGTTTTCAGGACTGTCAGGCTGTCAAGACTTGACAGTGTAAAGCTCCGAGCAATCTGGTCTGGTCTCGTAGCTGAGCCTGCTTGGAGCAGGAGCTTGGGCTAGAGACCTCCCAGGATCTTTTCCATGCTGAATTATTCCGTGGTGGTGGATACAGTGATGTTGTGCTATTAATAGACACCGGCCATTTCCAGCATCTAGGAAAGCTGATTCAAATTAATCAATGGTATCATTACACATGGACTGCTTGAGATTGCTTTAAGGTAAAGATGATGAGTTAAAAAATCCAGATTCCTATAACGTGGCTAATGCTTTAATAAGAATTAAGTAACCTTATTCAGAGTGTTCTCTGTAGAGAATTGTAGGGTAGAAAAATAGGGAGAGAAAATCGAGGCATGTGTCTCAGAGGACTTTGCTTATAAATTTAGGAAATCACTGAACGTATGAATTTCCCTTTCAGAGGAGGGATTCATGCGTGTTTGGAAGTTTATGCAATGTGTGTGGCAGTTAACCATGGAGATTTATCTTTTTTGATGAGCAGCTTTTTGCCATTTGAAACAGGATCCAAGTACTATGATACCTGCTTGTATTTTAGTAGGAACACAGTGCAACTTGATAGGTAGAAACATTCCGATAGCTTGGTGGCAATATTGTTTCAAATTGTAATACCTTTTAGAGGACGTGCAATTGCTAAAATGGGCTAGTAATTGATTAATGTTTTATTATTATCAGGCTTCCTTATTGAGATCAAAACTGGTAGTGTGATGGGATAACTTTTGAAATAACTGTTGTTGCTGAAAGTGGGCATTTAGGATGCATGCAAAAGCTAGTATTGCTTGTGGTTTCATATACACCCTTTTCAACATTTCAGTGTCACAAGAAAAGTGCTATTGGTCAGACGTGGTCTTGAATGGAGTTTTTTCTAAGTTAAAAACTTTCTAGTGAGGGGAGGAATGTATTGGTGAATGTAAAAACAGAGGGAGATGTTTCAGGGACCAGATTCGTGTTCTCATTTCCATAACTGGTTCGTCCTGGATCAGTTGTTGCCTCCTCGCAGACACTGTGTGCAGGGCTTTGGGAGCAGTAGGGCGCTGATCAAAGCCTCTCGCCGCGGCGCGATGCGCAGCCTGTCTGGGTGCGCAGCTCTATCTCCCAGGGCTGTGCAGTGCCAAGAAATTCACCTTAGCCTAAAATATGCCCACAGAGCAGCTTTGTGAGCTGAGGAACACGCAGATGAAAGGCTTGAGGCTTGTCTGCTATTGTAGCTTCTTTGGCTTTCTGCACAGGCCTTTGTAGCCCTGCTCTGCTTCGCCTTGTGAAGCACAGGGTGAGATCCAGAGCTGGCTGGTGGGAGGGAGCGGCTGCCCATGGAGTGGGAGCCGTTCCCGTAGCTCCCAGCCTGCCGGCCCAGGAGCTCGAGCAGGTATCAGCTGCCGTCCGAGGCCTCTTCTCCTGCTGAGTGCCCACGTGCTGCTCTCCTGCTCGGCACCTTGGTTAGCGCGAAGCGTTCGCCAGGGCTGGGCCCCGCAGCGATGCTGAATGTACTCACCCACCAACTGTTGCTGCCTCTCCCCGCTCCCAGATCCGCGTACCTAGTAGACTGTAACAGTCTTTAAGACCTGTTTTTTCCCCTTTTTGCTGTAATGTGTGTTGTACAGCAGGTCTCTGAGTGTGAAACGGCAGCACTTGTGCAGTGGGAATGAGCCGCAATCCGTGCTGGGCGTTTGCTCTTACTGCGTTGCTGGGCTGGGGAGCCGAGCTGGAATCCAGCTTGTGTTAAGAGCTGTTCACAGCTTTCCTTTTGGCACCCGAGTGCTTGTTTTGACGGTTCCCTCCCGCAGCACAGAGCTAGACAGGGAAATGAATGAGTTTCTGGCAATTTTTCAGATGTATTAGTTCTTTATTAACCATTATTTTCCTTTCAGCCTGTGTTAACATGCCCAAGTGCCATATACCGGTGAGCAGACAAGTTCAGCACACACCCCAGTCGGATTATTTTGTGTTAGTTTTGATCTGTGTACTTTGCTTTTTTGCCCCAGCAGCTTTGTTTGTTCGCAGAGTACTGGAGACAATGGAGACAGCCACCCACACCACGTGATGCTCTCTTCAATTTGGGATGATTTTAAACAAACTAGAAATTCGTGCTTGCTTTCGCTCTGTCTCTTCATAAATGGAACTGTTAGTGCAACTAGAAGCCTGAAACTTTGAGAAGCAGGAATTTGCTTGGGCAGTCTGAGTGTTCAGTGAGGGAAGCCCCTTTTCCTTTGAGGTGCTCGCTTGAATACTTGTGCAAGGTTCTTTCATTGGAAGTGATTTAAAAATGTGAGAGACTATAAGCAGTGTCTGAATTTGAACCTTTTCAGTGGTAGAAAAACCTGCTCTGATAGGGCGGGAGAGCCTTGCTGAGCTCAGTTTCAAGAAGACAATTTGTTTTCAAAGATACTTCTCTACAGTGAGTGATACTTGTGGTACTTGGCCTGAGCAAGTTAGAAACTGCTGTTCTTAGAAACACAATGCACAGTTAGAAAAGGTGTCCTGGGACAACACCTAGTTCCCTTGGTCTCTCCCGATGCAGCGGTCTGTAGTAGCAGCTCTGCTCGCAGCTGTGAGCTGCAGCTGGGGAGCCCGGGTTGCTGTGGCCAAAGGCAAGAAGTAGATACAGAAACTGCCCTGCGAGGGGCTGCCGTCCTGCTCGAGCCGCCTCTTCACCTCCTAGGTAGGTTTAAAAACAACAACAACAAACCACGCAAACAAGAAATGATCCTCACACCCAGCGGTGCAGGTGCAGCCCTGCAGACAGCCCCGCTTCGCGTGCTCCGGGACTATCCTGGTGTGGTGGGGTGCACACTTTTCCCAAGGCAGGAGTTTTAGCGGATTTACTTCTCTTTTCTGTTAAAGAGGTTGCTCTTCCTGATGAAGAACTTGGCGGTGCTTTCTTCTTGTTCAGTGTGTACAAAATATTCCAGAGAGCAATTGCATTTGTTGTAAATGTTTGTGTTAAACAAACATTTATGCCTTTGAAAAGAGTAGATGAGCAAAACTGACACTCCTGGTTAGAAACAAAGGAGTCTGAAATGTTCCCATGCCATTAATAAGAACACATGGCAGTTTCCATTGCTGTTTCTGGATGCTTTGTTTTCCGCATGTGGTCCTTGTTTCCATTATGTGGGAACATGAAGTTGTTAGCTACAGAATATTGAGTAATATTATTTAAGCTGAAGGTTTTCTTATTTCTTTTCCTGTCTGCTTCTTAAAAAAAAACGTGTCATGTGGAATAAACAGAATAGGAATTACTGCATTTTTGGGGCTTTGCTAATGTGTTCATGTTGCCACTCTTCATGTTAATGTGCAGTTAGCAAATATTTCTCTTCTATTATGGAATACTTTGGAGCTGAAAGGGTAGAGCTTAAATTTTAAGTACCTTTATAATCACAGTCAAGGAGAATAGTTAAGTGGGTGAACACAGGAAGTAGGAGATCTGACTTGCTTAGACTTGAGCTGAGTGGTGCAATATTCAAATAAACATGTTATAAATCAGAGCCAGCAATGCCTCTGTGCCCGTGTTCATTCCAGTGAACTTGCTGGTTCTTCTGCATGAGGCAGGGGCAAAGACACCTGCCTGGCTTTTACAAACTGTTTGTGTGCTGCTAATTTGCCCATTGGTAGAGCAGGGCTGCTAATGAGCTTTATGCTACTGTCCTGATAACTCTAACTACAGTGCAGATTTGCAGAGTGCAGTAGCCTTTGAAGCAGCCATAAACAAGTGGGAGAAAAGAAACATGGCCTTCTTTTGTTGATAGAACACGAAAATTGCATTGCAATATCCAAATTCAAATATTAAAACAACTGCAAAGCCGTCTATGATGTTATTTTTTTAAACCAGTGAAAAAAAAAATCTGAAGCAGGTTTCTTGCAAAGCTTTTGGATAGTGTTTAAGATATATTTAGTGTGTTTTTCATCTTTATAGAACGTTCAGCTACCAAACTCCACGCCAGCTCCGTGTATTTTGCATTTTATACTTTTTACAGTCAGAAGACATGCTAGATGTATTTCACCTGTATGTGGTGCTTGGATTTTGTTCTGTTGGTAAATGTGGGTGACAGGGTGGCTTGATGGTGTCACGCGAGGGTCTGTGCTGCCTGGGGGACAGGGTGCAGCGGGTGCCTGGCGGCCCCGTGGCCAAGCGCTGGCAACTCCAGGAACTGCCGAGTGCCACGTTATGAGTCAGTCGCTGCTCCAGGTATTATTTTTGGCTGCTTTAGATGGTCTTGTTGCTGTTATTTAGGAAATTAGGAATATATATCAATTGGTCTTGATGGAGAGAGATGAATTGTCCCAAGTGTGACCACATCTCTGCTTGCAAAGTCAGTGCAGTAGCTCCTGCACTGGCGCTAGTGTGAGACCCGGTGCAGTCCTCGTTGCATTTAGCAAACAGTGTGTGTAAACACCCCCCTGCACAGCATGCAGCAAATGTGCACGGCGAGAAATGCAGGCACAACATGGAAAAGGAATTTAAATGTGAACATTTCTGCAGTTTAGGTGTTTCCCTTCTGTTTGATCAGTCATTACGTGCAATTAATTGTTAAAATTTGGATTTGGCCATTCCTGTAGCTTTTCTCAGCCGGACGGCTGGTTTCAGTTTTCTAGGGGAGTCTGATAGAACTGAGCTCCACAAGATGTGGCCGAGGTCCTGCTCCCCACTGCCAAATCCTTGAGTTATGGGAAAATTTAATAGAGCAAAAGGGCCTCAAGAAAAGCACCACTTTGTGTAGCTTGCAGAAGGCTTTAATGAAAAGTTTCATTGTTCTTTCCTATTTACTTACCAAATCCTGCCTGTGTAAATTCTTGCCAAACTAGTTCTCTATATTTCTTGTCTGGACTTGCGAATGTATTGTTTTGTATAGGGGCCTTGTCAAACAGGAAAAGCGACCGCCCCTGCTCAGGTTATGGCACAAAAAAAAAGCGGCCTATCTAAAACTTCTTATGCAATGTTGAGAAACTTTTAAAGGAACTAATTAGCAAAAGTATGCAGTGTATTTCTAAGCTATTTTTAATTCAGATTGAGCATGCTGAAATAGTGCAATAGTGGTTTGGAAGGCGACATTTCTTATTGATTCTGTAATGGTGCAGGTTTCCTTACATCTGCCTGGGAGGTGGGGAATAGTTGGGATGGGAAGAGCAGGAGGAGGATGCAGGAGAGCTGGAGCCTGCTTGCAGGCGGGTGCAGCCTGTTTTTATGGATGCAGTCAGGTCCCTGAGCTACCCTTGCACCTGATCTGCCTGTGATAGCTCCAGTTTTGAGTGACGAGGTTCAACGATGCAGCCAGAAATTGTTGAGACCTTCAGCTAGGAAAGATCAGACTTTTAGTCCTCTTAGGAGTGTAAAACACTGCCCACCTTGCCAAGTGTTGCCTCTTAAAAGCCTGTCTTTGCATTGGGTGCAATGTCCCCTCTAGATGTCAGATGCAAGGGATGTTTTGCTGGACGATGAGGAGGAGCATCGTTCCTGTTAGGCTACAAGTAGGTTTTTCCAAAGGCCTGTCTGCAATGGGCTTTGCTTTGCAGCTGTCTTGTTAGGAGACTTGGAAGGATTTCTGTGTAAACCTGTTGCTTTTTTTCCCCTAATTCTATCTAAGAATATGAGTGAAGGGTTAGCATTTAACTGAAAGTCTATGCTAATGCATGTGTGAAATACAATTAGACCTTACAGAAATGCTGTTATAAAAAGGTATGTGTACTTCTCCAATGTGTAGGTGAAAAAGTAAATAAAGTAGAATTATTTTTAATTATTTCTCACTTTTTACTTTACCAAATTAGATGAGAAGTTACGCTAGAAATTTTCTCCAAAATAATGGACATATATGTGCATATATATTAAGTGCAAAGCTGGCTTTCCATCTTGGGAAAAAATACATATAGGATATTAAAAATAAAAGGATATTGAAGGATATTAAAAACAAAAAGTTTCACCTGATATTCTTTCATGCAGCATCTCCTTTTACGATTTCATGCAGCATGTGCTCTTAGGATTTAAAAATACATATGGATTTGGAAGAATTCTGGCCGTCCCATTTCTTGCCATGTTCCAGCCTTTCTTTCACTGTCGGGTTGATATTTTCAAAACAGTCAGCAACACCTGAAAAATGCTGGGGGTGCCCATGACTGATCCCTAAAAGGGACTGAACAAAGTTCTGGGGGGGCAAATCCATTCCTGGTCAGGAATGGGTAACTGCAGCACCTTAGAAACGCTCTCGGGAAAGGTTTTGTACCCATTCCTGTTGTAAAACAGGTAGACCGAGGTCCTGGCTTTTAGGAAGCCAGGCAGTTTGCAGCATGCTGCAAATTCAGAGGTCCCCAGCGTGGTCACCTTTTGTGGCCGTGTCTGTTCAGTGAGAAGTGGTGGGTGCTGGTGCTGCTCTGGGGGACGTGTGGAGCCCCGGCCTGTGGCCAGAGCAGCCCTGAGCACCCCGGCAGCAGTGGGGAGCTGCTGTGTGGCAGCACTTGGTGGGTGCAGTGCTAATCTATTAGTTAATGCTTGCCTTCTATGTTGGAAGTAATAGTGAAGGCTATAAGCTAGCTCCCCATTTATTTATATGCCTGTGCGTACATGTATGCATATACATATATTTGTATTTTGCATATATATGTAGCTTTTTTAATTTAAAATGTGTAAAAAATGTATTGTTTGTGTAATATTCAGATATCCCAAATATCAACCTGCCAATGCTGTCAAAGCACTGTTAGAAATTCCTTTAATACCATTTGAATGTCTTTAATATCATTTGAATAGCTGTAACATGAGCTGCGCTGCTCTGCTGTGGAGTCTTCAGCCATTGACCCTTGTGCCTGGGCTGCATCCCTCTGAGGAGGAGGCACTTGCCTCTCTGTGTGCTGTGTAAATCCAAAAGAGCTGGGAATGTCTCTGCCCGTCAGTGTTGGGGTTGTGAATCATCTAGGTCTGATAAAAGCTGGCAATCTAAATACCTGAAATAGGCAGATTTTTTTAAAAAAAGAAAAGTGACAATTGAGCTTTACATCATCAATATAATATTTCCTTACTGGAGTGTAACCTAAATAGATGCCTTAATATTGAGTATCTGTAGGAGTAGTATGTTAATTATACCTCTTTTTACATTTGTATGTGATATCTGATTTTTTTTTCTTCTGTTATACAGGACCCAAACTACTGGATACAAGTGCATCGACTGGAGCACGGGGATGGCGGCATCCTAGACCTGGATGACATTCTCTGTGATGTGGCCGATGACAAGGACCGTGTAAGTACAGATGGTTATGGCAGGAGCTCAGTGCTGCATATGGTCACGCCAGCACGCAGCATTCCCAGGACATGCCCAAAAGGGAGCCTTGTGCAAAGGTTTTGCACTGTTTTGTGCCATTTGCTCAACAGAAGTGGGAAGTCTATTACTGATGTGTTCTTGAAAAGGGTACCTTTTTTACAGGATGTCTGTTATTAAAATCATGTTTTTTCCCTCCTTTTTGGCTCTGCATATGTTAAAGCAAGAAAACACATCTGAAAGATAAAAATCTCACATGGGAGAACAATAATGGAAAAAAAAGAATCTGTAAGTTAAGATTGTAGCTTTATTATCAGTTGAATACATGGAAAATACTTGCTGTTTTTGGAAAGTGGAATGTTGCTGCATTGATTTTCAGAAATCTTCTGCGGAGGACATGCTGGATACACAGAACATAAGGATTTGTCCACTTGTTTCTGTTGACCTTAGTTTTTTGGTTGTTTTTCTTCTTAGCAAGAGTTTAGATCACAGTCAGCTAAGGTGCTTTTAGTTACTGGCTGTTGGAGATGATCAGTGTTAGTGTTTGTGAACTGCACATTTAAGTGTGGTACGGTAAGAAACGCTGCTATTAACCCGTAAAAGCTGTGTGTAAATAAGCTGAAAAGTGACTTTGTGAAGCCACGTGTGTTTGCTGAAGTTTTTGACTGTGCTTGAGCCTGACACAGATCCCATTTGGAAGTGGGTGTAGGACCCTGCTCTCCTCACCAAGAGCATCCGCAATTGCCTCTGCTGGAAGCAACAGAGAGTCTGAAGACGGCTTGAAAATAGGCCAAAGGATGACTCTAAGGTTAATTTCTCAGACATAATTCTTTGCTTGCAGTTGTTTCTTGTGACAGAACTGAACTGGTGTGGTTATTTCAACCCAGATTTTAAAAAGAAACATTATATGAGGAACCTTCAGACGTGGTGACTCCTCACTGTCTGAAATGCTGGGATTACTGGAGCTGTCTATAGTAACAGCATGGAGTTTTCAGGAATTTCTTCCATAAAAATAGTGCCCAGCTAAGGTTTCATGAAAAGCTGGATACTATGAAGCACTTTATCTATTAAAAGTTAACTAAAACCTCCAGTTACTTCTCTCATTTCCAAGTGCTCAGCTGTACGATTAGCTGAGCTTTTGTGGGGGCTGCTGGAAGCCATCGCACACGTATTTCCCGTTAAACTTTTTTGACTCATGCCCTTCTTAGCTCCTCATGTGCTTCTCCTTTCAGAGAAAGCAGGTTAAATTCTGGTGACTTTAAGACCTCATTCCTTAGCTATTACCTTAGCTTTGCTGGCTCCGAGTGCGGTAATTCCCCACAGTGAAACTCTGTGGGTGTTTTTATGTGCATGACTAATAGGTGAAAAACTCGGAGTGCCACTGAAATAAGCAAAGTCATTATTGCAATATTGTTTTTCTGTGTAGATGGACAAGATACCCATTAACAACTACGAGTGGTATTTATTTCAGCGTTTGCCAAGCTCATTTCCTCTGATTTTGTGAATCTGGCCTGCCAGTACTGATAGCTTTGATCAGTCAAATGTCATGCTTTTAAAGGTCCTCGTCGTGCTGATTAGGAAGGTGCAGCATAAACGTGCACTGTGCTGTGGTGCTTTATATCCTTGAATTACTCATTCTCACTTGACCTTCACATTTGATTCTTTTCAAGCACAGCTCTGACTCTTTTCAATCATTAGTCACCGCTTTTCAGTTGCCTGTCCCGTATTTTAGAGCCGACCTTCCTGGTCGCCTGGCTGTTGGGTTTGAACTTACGTTTCCTCCGTAGCAAGTGTTTGAGCTAGTCTGGTGCCAGCAGAAATGGGTGCAGGTCTCATTGCAAGGCGCTTAATAGAGCTCCCGTTAGTAACGTTTTGGACACATACTTAAGAATATCCTCTTAAAAAGCATTTAAACAATTGAACTCTCAGTATTTAATTTATCATTTTAGAATTAGTTCTGTTCAAAGTTAAAGAGGTTTATGTTTATTTTTTTTCTGAATTGGGATAAAAATACCTAACATGTTGCAAGAATAAAGCGTCAATATCTACGTGTTCATTTTCACAAGAAGATCTTGAAATTTTTGCATACGAGATGGCTGTGCTACTTGCTGCCTGTTTGTACTTTTGATAGTTTATGAATCTTTAGAAGTAAGAATCACCCCCGAAGTGATGGTATTTTATTCACATGGTGTTTTATGTCGCTTCTGTGCCATAAGTGCTTGTGCAACGTCATGCAAGCACAATGCAGAATGTCAAGTAGCTAAGGATCTTGCTTTCCTCACAGTAAATTTATTATTTGGCATAGTGAGCTATATTAATAAAATACAAATCTGTAAGAAGAATATATTTACTCCTTTTCTGCTGTCTCCATGGAGAGTTTGTTTTATCCAGTAACAAATATAAAGATCCTTCGAGAAAGCAGCTGTTCCAAGTGGAACAGGAGAAGCATCGCTGTGATGGTCTCCTTCCCATTAAAATGCAGCATGATAGAGTGACTGAATTTAGCTGCTTCTCACTATATACACACACACACACACACACACACACACACACACACACACACACACACACACGTGTATATTTTCTCATTCCTTAGTAAAGCAATCTGGATGAATGAAGGTTAACCAGTTGCACTAAGGAATAATTTGCAACGTTCAATGCAGTTCATGTTAAAAAGGGGAAAACTGCAAGGCTGGCGCCACAGAGAAGCTGATTTTGTGAAGCTGCCTGCTTCTTCCATAAGCAGCTTTTTGCAAGTCTGTTACCACAGTGCATTCAGACAGTGCAAAGTGCATTGCAGCTTTGCTGGACTGCAGCTTCAGCATTCACATTACACAATATCACTACACGTGATGTTGATGAAAGCTCATTTTTCTTTTACTACACATAGATGCATCAATAAATACTAATTTGGATTTTTCTTTAACCAAGAACTTTATGTTTGATGTTTACGTTTGTTATGGAAAGACATTTTTCAATGAAAAATATATTTATAAAACAAATATGCATCTCTGTATGCATGAGGGAAATGGTCTTGAAAAATATTTGGCCTCAAGAAGCAAGAATCTCTTTTGAACTGGTAGCATTGCCACTAAATCCTTCAGATGAGCATATTTGGTACGTTATGAGGAACTCCTTGAAATGCTTTGGCATATGAATATCTAGTCTCTGGATACCAGAAGAAAAAGGGAAATCACTCCCTTCAATTTGATTTCAGGCAGCTGAGTACCTCATTTCCATTATTTTATAAACATATGGTTCTTGTACGTGCATTTTGTCAGCAGATTTTTTTTAAATGTGTGTATACAAAAAAAAAAAATTGTTTTGGCTTCTGTTGTTTGTAAAAATAGCCTTTCATTTGATGGTTCTCAAAAAAACATATGTCACCTTGACAAGTTTCCAACTAGATGACAACATATTTGACGACCTCAGTTCAGTTCTTAGTAGGCAGATATTAACAACAACAGAAAGAAAGAATAAAACAAAATGAAAATTCTCAAGTCCATCCTTTTGAGATGTGGGTTTTTTTTTTGTGTGTATGTGCGTGTTTTTATGTGGGAAACTGAAGCACATAGAACTTTCTGTGGTCATCATATTTGTAATAGGGAGAGAATTTGTAATATGAATTCTTATTCAAGAATCTTGTAGGCCCTTGTTTATCCCATAGAAATAATAGTGGGGAAATTGGTGTGTGATCTCCCGTTTTACAGGTGTGTGCAGGTTTGAATATGCACCTACTCTCAGCTGAATTCTCACTGAAATTGTCCCTTACAGTGAACAATTTTAGAAAACTAGTTCATGTGCAATTATATATTAGCAGCTGCAGGGGTTGGTGTGTACTGTGGCAAGTAGTGCTGTTTTGAAGCACACTATGGTATGAAATTCATGGTAATTATTTCTAAGCTTATTTGGGCAATTGCATGATATTTTTGGTAACTTGAGTAATCTTTTAACTGTAAAAAGATCAGCATCTTATGATTTCATTCGTCACTGTCCTTATAAATGCAACACTGTTTCTCAAAAATAACTACTGGTTAATTTACTGCATTTTAGTGAGTATTTGTTAGTCAGAGTTACAGTCTGACTGTTGCTGTTGGAACTAGGGTTTGCTTTGCTTGAAATATTCAGCCTGTTCTCCAACCTGTGCAATTTGTATCGACTCTCACTGAGTTCAGGGAAAGGAAAGCAAGATTTGGGAAGGCAGCAATGTTGTTTGGTGCTGTGCAGAGTCAAGCTTCGTGGACACCTCTTGGTAGCAGCCAGGGCTAACTTATTGGCATGTCAAGGAGCTGTTGGACATTGTGGACATTGAACTTCATAGATGCTCAAGGAGCTGCAGTTCTGTGTGGCAGACATTCATTTAGCAGACCTGTGTCAAAAGGCAGTTCGTGAATGTTCATAATCTGGAGTTATATTAAGTAATGAACGTGCTGCTGAAATTCAGTGAGATCAGTTGCATGTTATTTGCATCCCCTTTTAGAGACCTACAAAGACACAATTATTAATATTGTTAATTTAATACCTGCTCATTTCCAGGATGACGAGAGAAAGCTTTAGCAGTTTTTCTTCATGCAGCATGAAGATGTGCTAGGAGCTTTTCCCAGGACAGTGGGAAGGACATGAACTTTAGGTTTTAGTGCTAGGCATGTGGTCAGTTCTAAATAATACTCTTGTTTTGGTTACCTCCTCTTGGAGAGCGCAGTTGAGTCAGACATGCGATATACAAAATGTGCATCTGGAAAGGATGGCTGCGTTTGTTTGTGACAAATGTCAGCTCAAAACCAACACAGAAAATAGCTCTGATTTGAGCAAATGCATTGTAATCTTGTGGCCAAAGGCTGGCTTGGGACTGCAGAGCTGTGATTACGGTCTCTAGCTGCTACTGACTTTGTGCTGCCATCCTTATTTTTAGGTGAGTTATGCAAGCCCCCCACTTGTAGTAATTTTGGTGCATGCAGAAAGAATGCAATTCTGGTAACCCTGTGTCTGTGTGTTCTGCAGGATGTTAAAGAGCTTTAGAACCTCGTTAAAGCTGTATAGATAAATTTGCGTTATCGTTAGGTTTTCATCAGCACGTAATGAGAGTACTCAGAGTAATGGTGATGTTCTAAACCTGTGTCTCCTTCCCTGTGGTTGGAGTGAACCTGCTGCTGAGCTCACGTTTGAGTTTTACCTGACTTGGAGACCTCCGAGTGGAGCCCCAAAACCGCAGGCAGAGAAGGCAGGGAATTTGCTTGTGCTCCCAAAGCCTGGCTCTGTCGTGAACAGATGCAGACTGCGGAGGGAACGAGGCAGCTTCTAGAGCCAATGCAGTAAATGTAGTAGCAAAGCAATGTAATAGCAACATTTTAAAATGTCAAAAGATGACTCAAAATCTATTTAATATTTACCATGTCACATGTTCAGTATGTCCTTGTCCTTCCTTTCCCTTCAAAACTTTTCTGTAAAATTGATTTTTGGTGATGATCATGATCTGCCCTGTTCTCGCTGCAATTCCTCTACTCCTATTCAGTGCCTACCTGCCCTGTGTCCCAGGAAAGCAGCAGGACCTTGAAACTATTTGGGCCTTGTATATGACTTGGCAAAGCACTTCTTCAGCATGAGGTGTTCTTGCCTTTTAGCAACTTAAAATAACTACTTGTACCACTGAGCTTGGTAAAATATAGATACTGGGAAAGAAACCTTTCCTGTAACAATTTCATGGTTGTTTTGAGCAATAATATTCAAAAAATAATAAGTAAGAGCCTAACAATGAGCTCTAGATGTTATCTAATATTCTTAGGACTTTGCTATTTTAATTGTATTTTAAGAGAGTTGATACTTTGATACTGAATGAAATTCTGACAACTTGGTAAAATCACAATGCTTCTGCTTTACAAGTCTTTCTTGCTTTGACACTATGGACTCATTTTGCTGGAATGGGCACATAATTCTTAGGTCCAACTTGCTGTTGGATTTAAAACAAGTAGGAAATCAAAGTCTTTTGATCATCTTTATTCCAAGTGCTGCTTAATGAAGACATATTTTGAAAAAAAAAAAAAACTTGAAATATAAACAATATAAACTTTTCTATGCAAGTATTGAATTTAATGCATATAGTAATTGCTAGTAAAATAAGAGTGAACTTTACAGTGGTAGGAATAGGTAGGAAGGGGCTGGAATATCCATGAGTAGGAATAAATTCAGTAGAAGTAAGGAAATTCTTAGAATCAGATATTAATACTAAAATACATTGTGTGGATTTTCCTACCACCACGAGATATTAAGCTAACTATTTTTTCCCTGGTATTCTGATCTTACTTGTAGGTCCTTTTCAGTGCTGTTCTCCAAGTTAGTCATATCGTCATAGCTTACTTTTTCTAGAACTGGGAAGACAACATTTATGTTGATGACTCCTTGTTTATTTTTCAGATAAAGTGCTGTATGCAGCTTCTTTTCCTAAATTGCCAAAGTGCTTTTTGTCGCAATTCCCAAGTAGAAGAAGAATGGACTGAAGAAGATAAGTTGTAAAAGTTTCCATATAGATCCAAGGAGTTGCAGGTTAGGATAGGCACTGAAAATAAATTGGTAAGAACTGTCTGTAGAGCTTAGCAGGCGCTTCCATGCCTGTGATGTACCGGGGAGGAGCCAAGACAGTGTATGGAAGAAAGTTGCATCCCACAAATCTGATGGAGTTCTCTGGAGAAAGCTGGCCCTGAGCATGCAGTGATTTAATCCAAAACCTTCCCAGGGATAAGAATAAAAGGAGAGGTTTATGGATAATGGAGTGTAAGATAAAAAATAAAACTTGTATTGTTCAACTGTTGGTATTTATTTTTCAAAAAGGGAAGAGGAAAATTAAATAATGAAGTGATAATGTTTGGCATCAAACCCTATAATGCCAGTAAAAGGAGGATTGTGAAGAGCTGCAGAAGCATCTTGGAATAGACAACATGATCAATGCAATTTGATTAGGGCAGGTGTGATGGGCTTGGGAGAGAGAATCTTATACCTGGAGGCACACAGTAGCGAGCTGAAGCTGTAAGGCATGTACACAACACGATGAAACACCATGAAGTTTCCAGTGGTGGCCTCCACTTGTGCAGTTTCAGGCACAATTTGGACACCACCTCTAAGCTCATTCTGTCACTGAAACTAAAAGAGCAGAAAACTCCTCCTCAGAAAAGCATCTGGATGCTTAGGGAAAGTTGTCAGCCCACCCAAGGGTCTGGCAAGCTGGTGTAGGAGAAGACTTTGGTCTGGGAGCTCTGTCATGTTGTTGGGAGACTTTCTGCTTCCTCCATGCAGAGGCAAACACACCAAACAGGATTTTGCAGAGAGAGCAAAAGCTCAGAAGAGCTGCCAACGTTGATTCTAGGCTTGGACTAAAGGCTTCTCTACCAGACAGACTAGGACTCAGCCTTGAGAAGAAGAAAGCAGGAAAATGAAGGAAGCGAACTGTAGAGGACCCTAAAATCACAGGGACATGGAGGGTACATTCATCATCTTTTTTTTCAGTGTGAGGTCTGACTGCCTTGAATGAAACTGAGGTTTTCATTATCAACGCAAATGAAAAGTGATGCATTTTTGTGTTGAAAAAAGTATACCTTTAGTTTTCAAACTTGACTTTATTGAGTGCCGCAGACTCAGTATTTGGGGAATTGTGAGTAAAGTCCCTAGTCTCTTTGCTTAAAGACTCTAGACCTTTTTCAGTATCATTAAAAGTGTTAAGGACATCTGTTTCCATCCTAACTTCTCTCTCCCCCTCTCCCTCCCTCCCCCTTTCCTATATGAATATTCTTTCACATCTTGGATTGTTCTTGTTAACTTTTCCTGCCCCTGTATTAAATCTAATGGGTTTCTTACTGAGGTGATCGGAATTGCATTCAGTATTTGATATCATGTCAAATGTACATTTAATCAAATTAGAATGAGATAAAATACATTTTAATAGATTTTTGTCGTTTATTTGTGCTAAATTCTTTTGTTTCTTTTATTTCTGTACAAATAAGAGCATCTTCAGATTAAGTCATAAGAGTAGCTGTCTGTAAAAGGCTTCCAAACTTTCCTTGACCTCAATTTTTATGGTTCATTCTGTGACTTTTAGCAAATGTTGCAGATTTTTCAAGATTTGGAGGATATAATTATACTTGAGATAATCTTGGTTTAGAAGAAAGAGTTATGCTGAATTGGCTGCTTATTTCTGTTCTCCTAAAAGGAGGTGCTGATAAATCATAGGAACTGTTAATTTACATAGAGTGTCAAATTCTAATTAAGAGTCCCCATAAGCTAAATTTCTAGTTTTGCTCCAAGGAAGTCTTGGAGTGATGAAGGCCTCACAGCGTCCAGTTTGTCTAGCACTGAAGGTATATCTAGTATATACCAGTATATACTGTACACACTCTATAGGTAGTGTAGTCCAGTATAAGGCTGTGTCTGGTAGCTACTATAGTATTATAAGCCTATTCCAACAGAGAGATACTTTGTACTAAAATTTCATTTAATGATGAAAAAAAGGAAAACTTCTTACTATGGCTTGTAATATAAGGCACTACTTGGATGTGGTGATTTTACATTATATGGAACAGTGTTTTACAACTCTCTGCAGTGTGAATCTCTGCAGAAATCTGTAGCGAATCTAGAATTAGGTCATTATGACTAATAAATGTGCAAAATTGTGATACTTTTTCATTAATTTCAGCAATATTGCTCTGTCCTAGGGGTAAGTTATTCATGCTCCAACAAAGGAAAAAAGTATGATTCACGTTGGTAAAGGGATTTCAATAATGCTACCCTCTTTCCCATTTATATTGATAGTCTTAAAAGAAATGATGTTATAACTTTACAGATATTTCTTTGTAGAGATGGGTGAGACTCATTCACTAGAGGGCTGACCCATATTAAAGCTTAATTATAGTAGTGGATAATCCTACAGGTATAAATTATTCACAGTTGTTTTGCATGAGAAGTATCATCTTGAATAAATTAAGGAAAGGTTCTGACAAAGACCCTGGACCGTGGCATAAATTTGCCAAAAGGCAAATTTTGACTTCTTTTTTTGCCTTTTTCTCTTTTAACCCCGCTTTAAATCTGCCGCTGGCTGCATGGCCTCCGTGAAGCCCTTTCCCAGAGATGTAAAACACATTCCCATGTTTGCAGCTTGGTGCTTGGGTTATGTTTTGCTTAGCTGCAATCAATAGGAGCAAGTCATGGGATTATACACCCCTGTAGTGCTCTTTGACTAAGGTGTTATGCAAGGGAAACATTCCTAGCTAAACACAGGCCTGCTACAAGGCTTGCAATCACAGCTGTTGAGAACTCATTAGTGTTGTCCTCTTATCCATCGATACTAAAAGGTCTTAAGAGAGCTCTGGGAGTTGGTAATTGTTTACCTGTAGTGATGGTGAGATGCGAACGTAGGCTGGGGCTTTATTTTCCAGCTGGCTTAGTAGATAAAGTGCCTTGTATGGTTATAGCATGACTGCTATCTGAATGAGTTAAAAACCTGCTCATAATGAGGAGCTAGCTAGCTCCCATTGAAGGTTTCTTCAGCAAGGGCCTTAGGTCCAAGAGTAAGAAAAGAATTCCCACCTTTTGGGGAAGCTTCCACCAGGCTGCCTTTGCCGATATGTAGTTAGAGGTAGCCCAGAGAGGAAGGAGTTAAGAGGATGCTTTGAACCCAAAGTCTCCTGCTTCATCCCCACACCCTGTTGGTGCACTTCCACACCCTGTCGGGGTGTAGGAACTACCTTCCGTTCACCTTCAGCGTGCTCAGCAGGATAGTCACTACATTTTTCAGATTAGCATCACTGCTGAAGCCTGTTTGAGTTTATACAGCAAGGAGGAGTTCTGCCTGCTCTTCAGGGCCATACAACGTTGCGAGGGCACCAGCTTTTCTCATTGGTACAAGCTGCTGGGAATACTGAAGTTGTTGGTGGTGGGCTCCGTTCTTTGTAGGTTGCTTCATGCCCCCATAGGATTGAAGACTCTTCCCTGTAAAGTTGGTAGCATTCGGAAGCTTCTTGGTACTCAGTTTTTGGGTTTTTTGGGGACATCTCTTGCTTGGAGTTAACCGTATTTGAGTGGAAGAAATGGCAGACACACCTAGGAGGAAGATTACAAAGAAGTCCTCATCTTTTTCATATGATCGCCGGAGAGACTCAGTGAAAGTCAGGAGACAGTCCAAGTCTCTCAGCTTTAAGTCACCTACACTGGATGCTCAAAAAAGACAGGCACGAAAGAAACAGGTTTGTATTTGAATGTTCTTGGGGTGCACTTACCTTAAAAATTGTCTTTGCTTTGTAAATACTTAGAAGTTTGTAAGCCTCGTCCTGTTAATGACTACTAAGTGGAAAGCAGTCTCTGCTGATCGGAAATCAGCCTATGTGTACGTTGTGTATGTATACAAGCTTGCAGGCAGGTAAAGCTGGAATCTTTTACTCTAATTTTTCTTTTGATTTGGTGAATGTTGTAGCAATGAATTTAACTGCAAGAAAGCTGTCTTCATCTCCTTTGCACTAAAGATACATGATGAGTGGTTTATGTTTTTGTCTCCGGGAATTGCTCTTATAGTGCAATATGTGCCCCATATTGGCTGGTGGGAAGTTCTGTCCATAGTGCTAAAAACATGATGGATGCTGAAACCTTGGAAACGATTATTCAGATTACAGCTGTTTCACCACTCTCCATTATTTCATTTATTTATTTATTTTATTTATTTATTTATTTATTTATTTATTTTTATGTTGAAATGTACCAGACAGAGAGCTGTAGGGAGTGAAATATTTAACTTACTCTGGAACAGGTAACACGAGTCCACAGCAGCAGCAGCAGCAGCACCTGTTCTGGTGGGACCAGTTCTCAGGGTTCGAGGGCAGCTTCATGCCTTGGCATTATTGCGCTTCCTTAGCAAATGGCTTTCTTGCACAGGTCTTTATCTTTTATGGACGGAATAGTGATTAAGTGCGACTTTGCTGAAGAGCAAATGTACTGGGCACTGTAGTAAATAGAATAAAAACAAGTGAGTCAGTTTGAGATGTCTTTGTATACTGATCTGCACTTTAATCTTATATGGAAGGAACACGGGATTGCTGGCTGGATGGCCATCTAGGTCTCTGAATTGAAGGATGCACACACAACTTTCAGGGCATTTTTTAGCCAACTGTGTAGAACATAGAGCTATTTAATATTTTGCAAATAGTTGGACAAATGCTTGGAAATAAATGAGATTTTTATTAGCAGTAAGATTGAACATGTTACCTGTATGTTGTTTTTGGGCCCTGATATTTGTTCCAAAATGTTGAGGTCCATGTGCCAAATCAGTGCTAAGGGGGTTTAAGTTACTGTCTTGGTATAAGTTTCAGTATCAGCTTACAAAAGGATTTTAAAAATGATAACAATTTGATTTGTTAGAGTTCATGCTTCAGTTCTGCTTACTATTTCTTTTATTTCACAGAGTTTAAAATGTCTATTTAAACCATAAAAAGTTGACTATTAGAATATGAGGATGTGCAATGACATTCATTCTAGCTTTAGTGTGCTTCCTTAGTATTAATTACAGTTTTAGCTGAAGCCCTTCATCTTGGAGCAAATGTTCCAGAAGTTTTTTAAATGACAAAATATTCACAGAAATGGAAAACACTGTTAAAAAGGCCCTTTTTTTTTTTTTTTTTTTTAATACTCTACTATCTGATGCAATTTGAGAAGTAAATTGATAAATCTAAACTTGGGTCGATGTAAAATTCCAAATTACATGTTCATTAGATCTTTCAGTCATAAGTTTAAATTAGTGAGTACCCCTCAATTTCTTTCCCTATGAGTTTTTTTTTTTTTCTTTTTTTTTGGATAATTGCCATGATTACTGTATGACCTCTAGTGGTTACTGAAAAATATGCTCTCCTGCTGAATTCAAGCTGATGCTTGAAAAAAATCCTACCTTGTATTAAACCTTCTGGTTTAATTATTTAATTATCTAAAGTGTTTTTTTTTTTCTTACCCCTTGGAAAGAAAAATCAAGTGAGAAGTAGTTCAGTTACTGCAGCAGAAGAATTATTGCTCCCAAAGAGCCTTGTTTCTAACTTTAGTCTTGTTTCCATGTTTATTTGTATATTTTTTCCAGTGTTTGCTTGACATCTAAAAATATTTTGAACTGTGCTTTCATGTGTACTGATTTCAGAGGCAATAGTAGACTTTGCTGCTCGCAATATGCGCGTTTCTACACGTGTTGTTCCACAGAAGATGACTTGTGTAGACTGGTAGATTAAAGTTAGTTCTTTTACATGTCTTGGAGGATTGATATCAATGCAAGTCCCTTAACATAATAACAGTCTTTGTACCCCGCAATTTCAGATATCCTGAGGCATGTATAATATACACAAGGTAAAGAGGAACAAACATTTTCCCAGATAAGCTTTCCATTGATCTACCTCTTCAATACAAATGATTCTCTTATTCTGTTGAATTCCTTCTCTGCTCCTAGTACGTGAGGACTTTGCTGCAAATTTAAGGAATTAAACCATTTTTAAAGTGGTCACGTTTTGCCTTTTTTGTTCTGTCCCTTTGACAGATATAAGGTATGTCTGACTGGCTTATGAGGTAAGATTGTGCAATGTGGTTAATACCAGTGGAAATATTTTCCTGGCCTGTTTCAGTGGGGTTTCTGAGCGGGAAGGGAAGGCGGGAAGGGCCGCGTGCGCTTTCAGGTAGCGGCACAAGCGCCGCTGGGCCCTGGCGAGCGGGTGCTCGGGGCTGCACCCCCTGCACGGGGCTGGCGCTTACCCGTGCTTGGCACTCTGCTGTGCTGCCCTTGGGTACTTTGGTGGGAAAAAAAAATGATGCAATGTGTATAGATTTTAAGGTAGAAAATATCATATTTACTTTCATTGGAGGCTCATATGGTGTTGATTTGAAAGGAAAAAGAGACTGCATATGCATATGGTGACTTCCAACAGGTACATGGTGACTGCCAGGAGGCACTAGTATTACTCATAGACTATGTTGCAATGTTGGTTAGTTTTAAGAGAGAAAGAAAAAAAAGTCTATTTTCATACTGTGAGTGAAGAACGAATCTAGTTATATGAACTATATATATGTGTGTGTGTGTGTGTACATATATATATGTATATATATATATATATGAAAGTCTAAGTAAGTTTTAAGAAAACTTAAGATCCTTATGTACCAGGGAAAATAAAACAGACACCAGTGTTCTTTTTTTATTATTTGTTTATTTATTTTTAGCTATTTCATGAGTGCTTCTAAAATCATATCTCTCTATGTGATTGCTTGCTGACTATGTAATCACATGGGTTAGGGCTGCAGCAGATCAATTATGACCTGAATTTTTTTTTCCTGATAGCTACATGCCCTTTGGTTACAAGTTTTCCAAACTTGCCAGGATTTTCAACGCATGCTAGAATTCAGAGAACTTGTATAGAACTCCAAATGCGTGACTTGTCCCATATTATTGCTTGTTTCCTGTTTGAATTCTGCCGAAGGGAGAAAGAAGAACTTTATTTTCTCTTTTTATATAATCCCAGGCCTCAGTGGTATGCATTTTCTACTAGCCCAGGTGTAGAGACACATAGTGAGTAACATTCAGACCTTATGTTTAATCTGACCTAGTTAATAGGAGAAGCCCGAGTTCATTATTATAAGCATCTAATTGTAGACTAATGTCTATGAATTTTTGCTTTTTTTGCTTTCCCATTAGAATGAATCACTGGATGGAAAAAAACAGTCAGGAAAATTAGCAGATAAATTGCTGGGGAAGTGAGGGGAGAGGGTTACTCATGGTGAGCAAGGCTTTATCATATTGCATTTGCTGTAAAGGGCATGTATAGGAGAATGTTCCTGCTACAAATTACTGGTGACTACCAGTTCCAGGGGAAAAAAAAAAAGGCAAATCAAGTTATTTGACATTTGTTAAAATGAATAAGTCATAAAGAAAAATTTGTGATGAAAAAGGAATCGCAAGTTAGGTAATTTTTAGATGTTATCTTTGAAAGCTACAGTCTGTTGCTGCTTTATTTCTATCCTTTTTTTTTTTGCTTTTAAGACTATTTTTGAAACGCTTTGTTTTGAAGTCTCTTGGGAACTTGAATGTGTTCCTTGGTGAGAGGGAAGTCAGGTTGGCTGTTAGCTGTCAGGATTTGCTGTTAACATCTGATCCTGTTTGTTTTAAAATGAAACCAGACAAGCATGTGAAAAGAAAGGAGCATGTGATGTGTGTAACAGAACCCTAGGAGATAAGAACATGCGGGTTCCTCCAGTAGCTTGGTTGTTAGAAGAAATTTGGCCTATCAAAACTCAGTGATTTTGGAACGTGGCCAGCTTTTAAATGGGGCGGTTAGCCACTATTATTGAAAATGCCATCCTAGCAAGGTGAGGTTCATTTTAACTGGCTAAACAGGCCCATCTGGAGCAAAATGCATAATAAAATCAGAACAAAGGCGAGAGGCTTAGTGATGTTGAGCTGTGCGTTTGCATTCCTTGTCTTTGCAAGGCTTGCTCGTGGAGGCTGCGGTGAGTGTCTGCCTCAAAATACTTCCTTGGATAAGAACAAAGATAAGCAGATGGAAATAAATCAGTGCCTTGGCAGCGCTTTCAGCAGTGCTGCCTGGGAAATGCCATCTACTGCGCTGGGTTTGAGTGCCCTGAAAGAGGCAGAAGTGGCCTTTTGTTGAGGCAGTGAAGTCCTCTTGTTGGCTTATCTTGGTGGTTGATATGGAATCATGTATGATCATAAGATCTCAGAAAATACTTTATCGTGATGTTAAAATAATAGCCACGTTGCCAGGAGCTTTTCAAATGTAATTGGTGATTTATTTAATGTGAGCAAACTGCTATGCTTTATTTTGATCATTTAACAAGCCCAACTGAACTGAGCAACCTGTCATTTTTAATTCTCTGAACAATTACGGCTATAACTCATGTAAAGGTTAGCACTGTTTAGCAGAGCCATGGGTTGCTAATGGTGAGGATCCATGATAACTTCAGAGAGGTTGTGGAGTTTCCTTTGGAGAACTTCCAAACCCGCCTAGATGCCACCATGTGCCACGTGCTCTGGGTGTCCCTGCCTGAGCAGGGGGGTTGGACTGGACAATCTGTCCAACCCCAAACCAGAAGAAAAGAAAGGTGCCGGGGTGAATACAGTTGTTGTCAGCTGCTGCCAGGAGGGAGATTAAGATGGGGTAAGCACAAAAATCTCTGCGGTCAAGAGTTGTTGGGCTCAAGGTTGGGGATGATTTGCTGCAACCAGAGCCACTGATGTTCTTCCAGAGCATGGGAATCTCCCCCAGCAAGGTCCAGTAAAGCTGTCCTCGGCTCTACCAGCTCCTGCCTGCCTAGAGAGTGAAACAGCAGATCAGCTCCGTGGCTCAGCAGGGCAGAATTGCACTAAAACCAAAGTGGGAAGGACATACGGAGCAGGGAAGTGACCAGTCTAGCATGTGGGTGTCACAGGGGAGATTGGGTGACGTTTGGTTAAGCGGAGGCTGCCAGGCTGAAGCAGTGAGAGCCGGGCCTGCCAGGCCTCTCCTCGTGCGTCCCGTCCTCCAGCCGTCAGCGTGGTGGGAAGGAAAAAACAAAACAACCCTCCCCGCCAAAACAAAGCAAAACAAAAGTGAGGAGCAAAAAAAAGAATAAGGAATGCTGATTTCTGGACATATCTACTACACCTCCCTGCTTCAAAGCGCTCATGATCCCAACACCTTAGCAGAAGCAGAAAACCAGCTTTAAAGTATTTTCCATACTTGTGAAAATGCAAGAGTTGTGATAAACTCGGCAACTCTTAGAAGAGTTTTGCCACTCTTTCTATTTTGTGGAACACTTGGTCACTTAATTTGCTTTAAAAATTGCTTTATTTTGCGTTATATAAGAAATATTTTGAGATATATATTGAATAGTTAAGTTCTGATTGTGTAGTCTTTTTCCCCCTCTTTATTCTATTGAAAAAAAATCTATGGTATTACAGAGCTTGCTGACTGAAGATCTTTTAAAAATAATGAGTTTGCCTCTTGTTAATAACATTTTTTCCCCACTCTTATTCTGTTCAAGAGAGCGAGGGAGTCCTATCTTTGCAGCAAGTTGATTTTAATGTTCCCTGGCAAAAAGGAAGGAAAATTAATTTTAATTATCTAAAAATATGTCCCCTGGCTCAAAGTGTAGCTCTCAAGTAGAAAGCAAGCCGTGTTTTGCTTGCTCAGCAAATTCTGTCCCTTCAACCATGAATTGGTCATGGAGGTAATAGAACATGGGCAAAATCCAGTGGGAGCTGTCTGCTTTCACACACGTTTCAGCTTAAGCACTTAGGTTCCTTTGATTTGTGGACTGTAATTTTCTCTGACATTATTAGGGGCTTTTAGAAGAACAGCCACTGACAGGTGACATCCATCTAACCAGCTGCTACCTACTCTGACTTCAGCCTACAGACCTGTAGTGTCTATCTGATTTGAAATATAGTTAGTATTAATGACTGCTCATCTGTTATTTAAAATAATTAAGAAGTAGTGAAAAGAGTGATGGTCATATTTCACACCTTGTCTCTAGCTGGTTTCTTGTCATTTGTTATGATTCTGTTACCTTTTGTGACTGACAGCTTTTCTTCTTCAGTAACTTCATTGGGAAAACGGAACATTGCTTTATTTTTTTCCTCCTCCAGCCTTTACTGTAGTTTTCAGTATGGTTAGAAATAGTGAACTGCTTTGTGTGGTGTTTAAAGCTGAAAAACCAAGATCTTTATTCTCATTACGAACTTCATGAAAAATAGATTTTTATTGAATTGGGTATAATCAAGAAATGATTGATTTGAGAAAATCACAGAAATAGTTCACTGGACCTTTATATCCAAGTAGAACCAGTACTTTTTCTAGGAATGTGTGGATTTCACAAATCTTTTCTTGAGAGGTTTCTGAGGCACAGGATGGCAATCATGGCCAAAAGTGGGCAAAGAAGGAAAAGAAATGCAGAACAGCATGGTGGTTTGCCTTCCTATTGGTTACCCGGGCATTTGGAACTTCAATCTACCATATGCTTGTTGTATTAAAAAGGTGTATTTATGTTTTTGTATCTTTTTTTTTTTTCTATAATACTTCTGTACTATAAAGATGAATATTTCCTTTTGTCCTCTTCATCTTTCAGAAAGATTATGGGAGAGTTTTAGTAATACAGTTTCTTCTTTTTCCTCTCCACTGAATAAATACATAACTCTCACTGAATAAATACATAAACACGTGATTGGTGGCTGTTGCTTGAAAAGAAATCCCTACAAGATGTAGCTGGCAGTAACTGAACTGTGTATTTGGCTTTTATTGCAAGATCAAACTTGGGATGTAACTTTATACTTATGTGAATCCATGTCCCACAGTCTGTCACTGCTGAAGTCAATTTGTTCATTAAGGACTGTTCTTATTAAGCTTTGTTAGATTATCTTATACAGTTCTCACTTTCATTTATAGCATTTAAATAACCAAATTTTAATAAAAGAAGGTCCATCTCTTCCTCTTGTAATGATTTGTCATGCTAAGGCATATTAAATTGAGGTCTTTGCTTCTAGTATTGAATCATTCTTGTGGCAAATTTTTCACAAAAAAATAGCTGTCATAAACATGTCAGGTGTCATAACTAGAAGTCAGCGTTGAAAACTTTTAAAATATTGCAATATATTTTCATTAGAACAAGTTGTCAGGAGAGAACATATTTCTCTCCTTGACACCGGCGTGCTGCGTTGATGAATGACACCAAGCAGCCGTGTTCCACTTTATTACGTTGGTTATATGCAATAGCAGAGCTGCAAAGGCAAGACAGAGACATCCGTCTTTTTCCTATCAGCTTCCTGCAGCTGTTGGATTTGGAGGGGAGCGATAGAGCGCTGACACTGACAGGGGATGGGGACTGTGAGGGACCCGTGCTGTGGGCAAGCAGGGCTGCATGCCCTTTTGCTGCTTTGTTGCCTTTTTAGAAGGAGAATGATGTCCTGAGTCGTTGAATATGTTGGTGCTTGCTGGTATGAAACAATAGAGCTAGTGTGGAGCGTGCAAATTTATGCCCACTTATTTATGTGTGATTAATTTATGTTTCATCCTCCTTCCACCTGCTGTCAGAAGTTAGGAGGGCTGAGTGTAGCCACTTACCCTCATGCAGTTACTGCACATTTATAATTAAATAACTTACGGGTTGCTTTTGGCTTAATGTTGTGGAATCAAATGACTGTTCTTTGGTACTTAGATACTTGAAGATGTATATTTGGATTTCAGAACAGGGAAGTCAACAACCTTTTTTTTTCCCCTCTTCATGTATATTATAGGAATAATAGCAAACATTTGCTAAAAAACAATCAGACAAAACTTTAGTCCTTCCAGATGATACAGTGATCATTTACTCAGTAAATAAACTCCATAGTAAACTGCTTTATTCTTTGCATATGTGGCTTGCAAAGCCCCTTGCTGTTTCTATAGCTTGCAAGTTACAAGTTTATGGTTCCATAAACAGAGGAGTCCTGCAGAGTGGCCCAGCCCTGGCAGGTCCATTGAGCTGCTCAGTCTCTTGAGTAGCCATCATTTGGGAATTATTTAACAGTAGTTTAAGAGATGAGCCCATAGAGATGTTACAGAGCTGGCATATAATGTCTAGTAGTGTAAAGACCAGGAGAACCATCTTGATTTGCCTGTTCTTTCCTTCTTGCAGCCCTTTCCTTTTTATTGCTGCCAAAAAGTAAGTATATTTTCATCCATCAAAATGAAAAATAGGCTGTTAGGCTCACACCCACTTTAGTTTTATTGTAGGAAGAATGCTTGACTAGCTGCTCTGAAGTTACTGCATTTACTTTTTGGAAAGGTTAATGTTCTCTTAAGGGTTCTCAGGTACTGTATGGGTATTAAATCCAGGTTAAGCAAATATTTGGAACTGCTCTTATCTGTTCTTAATTGTCTCCAAATGCAGTGGCCTGGTGATATTCAGTCTAGATAGACTGCTTTGAAATCCCCCAATATACTCATGCAACAACTTTGTGAATGTACCTTTAGGTAACTTTACAGAGATTAATGTATTAACCTTTTGCTGTATTTTATTAAACAGTTCTTTATTCTTCTACCCTGATATTGAAAAGTGGTTACAGACTTGGGCTTAGTCTGTCCTGGTCCTCATACCTTTTAGATCAGCATTTTGGTGTGACTCATAAAACACAGCAGTTGTTACTGATGCTTTGATCAGCCAAAAATGTCTTTTTGAATTTATGGATTTTGTTTCAAGCTTCTCTGTTGTAATCCTAAAATTGTTCCATGGGAATCATAATCTGAAGGAAAGAATTTTAAAAAAGCCCATTAATTATATTGATTTATAAAACAACCTGATTTTTAAATATTTTTAGTTTGTTTTCAAGTTGATTACTATTTATTTTCTTAATTTTGCTTCTAGAAAAGCCAGTTTTATTGAGAGTCTGAAGTGAAAAGGCATATTGCTGTTGAGAGCATGATTCTTGCTGTCATAACAAAATTAGTGAAGAAAACAATTTGAGCAGTAGGGTTTTGTTGGTTTTATTTTCTGCTTCATTATACCTTTGGTTCAGTAGATAAATCAAAAGCAACATTGTAGTAGAGTGAATTAATTTAATGTAAGAAACTGAGTAGAAAATGAGCGACAGAACATCAAGCTTCAGTGGAGACAGAATTAAATCGCTGCCTTGTGCACAAACTTTATAATAGAACTTCCTTTTAAAATGATTGTAAGATGATTAAAATAATGAAGAAATAATCTGTAATGGAAAAAATAAGAAATATAGATGTAATTTACAGAAATCCTGGTGATCTAACTGTGATAAACTGTTGATACTTTCCATGTCTGGACAGTGGCAGTTTATGTGGGGTTTGGAAGGTTTGTCTCGTCTGTGTTTAAGCCATTAGGCCTAATTGTGCTGCTCAGTGATTGAAACCTGAAAACTTTTTATCATAGAAAAAGAATAGAGCACTATTAAACATCAGAGTAAATGCCATACAGTCGTCTGGTTTGTTCAATAAATACCTTTTTGAAAAAGAAAACTGAACAATTCTAAGAATTAGACGTGAGTATGGATGTTTTGTGGGAGCACAAAGAGGAGATGATACAAATGCTTCTGCCTGGAAGACTTGTGGGGATGAAAGGGACCTTTCCCCCTCATCTTGCAGCCACTGTTTTTTTGGCTCTATCACAAACATGCTGTAGGACTGTGCACAAGTCTGTTGGGGAGACACTTTTTATATGACAGACATCAGTAACAAGGAGTAGGAATGTGGTATGACAAGCCCTGATTTTGTTATACAATAAAATCGTGGGCAAGTGAAGGAGGGGTCGGAGTTTGCTCCTAGTAGTAACGAGCAGTAAGGGGAGAAGACTGGAGGACTGTGCTGATGAGTAGCTCTTCCTTCTGGTGGTGATGTATTTGGGAGTTGAAAGGGACCCTAGATGCACACAGTTTATGTCAGACAGTTCTTTTTTACTGTTTCAGGACCTCTCATCCTCTTATTTTCTTGACACTGCATCAGCTTTGGATGGTGGGTAGAAAGAAAGGAGGCATCCACTGGTTGGTGGGAACTAACTGGAGTCAGTGGAGGAAGCGTTACGTTAAGCATACGTGTGGAATATCAGGATAGTTGATTTTACATGCGCTGTAGCAGATCTAGTGTTTCCAGTTCTTTTAGTGGTTAAATTTTGCAGAGGATATTATCCTTGTTATCATGTATAAACATGAGCTGTAAATTTCAGAAAAGTTTGCATATTGAAATGAACAGCAGCAGATTTGAAGATTTGAGGTTTTATAATTCCAGATAAGTCCCTAAAAGTTTAATCCAAGAAAAATCTGACAGTTTAACATTTTTTACTTCAACTTTGCTTGTCTGTGTGTGTGTGTGTGTGTGTCTGTGTTTAAAAGCTCATAAATCCATCTCTCTCTCTTCTCCCCGGAAAAGTGGGAGACTGACTCATGACTCCTGACTTAAGATCACAAGGCCTCCAAATGAAGTGTACCTTCTCAAGAGTGAATATGAGAGGAATAGATGTGGGGTTTTTTTTTTTCTTACATGAAATGCCCTAAGGCAGAAAACCAAGTCATTCGTGCAAGGAAATCACGTTTCAGAGTCACATACAGGAGGTGGTCTATTGCCATGTCTCGTGTTCAAGCTATGTCGTTGACTTACCAAAGAACAGGATTACTTATATTTATGTATTTTTTCCTAGTCTTTGTGGATCTAAAACAATATCAAAAAGTGTAGAGACATTTGTGCTGGTGTCACTAACCTGGGGTAAGAGTTCCTTTGTGTCTTAGTAAGAGCCCTCTCTTAGAAATTCAATTGCATGGACGTGTTCAGTCATTGTCCATTAAGATTCTTCTTCAGACAATTGAGGAGCAGGAAGCCTTCCCAAGAGCACAGGAGCATGTGATGAAATGAAGCTTGGAGGAAAGTGGGGACTTTCCTGGCCCACATGAATTTCCCTATATGAATGTGAAATGGAAAGAGTTGAATCAGGAGTAGTGGCATGTAAATCACTTGTTGAAAACTGTGGGTACTTGAGGATGGGAAAGAAGTAAATGTGATAACGTTAAGGGTTTCCTGGGGAGATGCAAGTCCTGCAGGCAAGGACTCTTGTGCTTGTCCCACGCAAATTGATATGAGCAACAACAAAAAATAGTGATTAGTGGATGCCTGGAGGAATTTGATCTTTCGGGGAGGAGCTGGCATGGTTCCTATCATGTCTCACAAATATAATCATATATTGATAGATGTTATATTGCACACACTGCTGGGATTTTCTTGATGGCAGATAAAGATGATCCTTTTGATATTTTATACCTCAGTTTCTGAAAGGCTTTTGACCCGGTCCCTCTCCAAAAAGAAGAGGAGAATGTTTGCCTGTAGATAAGCACAAAAGTTAAAAGATAGGAAATGGAGGGAAGAGTAAATAGTGAGGTTTTATTTTTGTCAACAGCAGAAGGTGACCAGCAGGTTTCTTTAGATATCAGTGCGGAGACCTGTGTTATTCAACAGATAAATGAGCTAAAAATGAAAAGAAAATTTAGTCATGATCCTAAATGGTTGTGAACAGTAGAGAGAATTTACTGCAGTCTTTCATAGCTGGTGTTGAGCAGCTTGGATGACGGACATTACAGTGGTAGATGAAACTGAGTTCAGCTAAATGTTCAGAAAATATAGGACTTTTATTTCTCGTGTTCCAGATTTATGTATGAAGTAGTAGACTTTGAGCTAGCTCTTAGAATTAAGGAGATCTTGTGGTTACAATTGATAGTTTAAAAAAAAAGAAAAAAAAAAGCATATTAATATAGAGTAGCAGAGATTTTTTTTCTTTCACCAGTTTGTTACTTAGGATTTTTTTTTTCTTTTTACCTGCAACACGGGCTTCTCTCATGTGAATTTTATGTTAAAAAAGAAGATTTTCTTTTTACCTGCAACACGGGCTTCTCTCGTGTGAATTTTATGTTAAAAAAGAAGATTTTCTTGGTTAATGGCAAACCAAGTATTTATCTTAACAGTACCAGCATTGGTGTATATGTACATAAATTAGAAGTATCTTTTAAAAGCTGACATAGGCTTTGTGGCTGCCCCTGCAGCCTTGATTCCAGCCGCTGTTGAAGCTCTCCTTTTAAGAAACATGTTGGGTGCCCGAAGGCCAAATTCCGTTGACATGGAGAGACTCCAGACACGTAACCTGCTGCTGTTCGGAAGCGGTCGGCTCGGAAGGGAATGTTTGTTACCTGCGGCACTGCCTCTCCGACATGGCAGTGTCACCCGTTCATGGCAGTGTCCGTCCGGCCTCTGACCGCGCCGGGCTTGCTTGAGGAGTCTGTGCACAACCCAGGAACAGTCTCCATGAAAAGCATGGCATGAAGCGGGACCTGATGTGGGCAGGTCCTGGATCAGCGCTCCTCTCTCTGGGCCTTTTGGGTTGGCTTTGCAGCTGGGCTGCATATATTTTGTTCTGCTTGACTTCCAGCCAAAATAAAATGATACACAGCTGCCCTTGTTGATATTTATTCCCCTTTGGTGCTTCAGCGCGTGCCTGGTCTGAGCTCAACTTCCCTGCGCTTGTCCTGTGGAGGGAAGGTCGGCGCCCGGCCAGGCTTTTATATTGGCCGTTCAAACATTAGAAGCACAAGTTTTAGTGTGGTAGTGTGATTTCCATTTATTTTGATACTCTCTTGCACATTATAGTAGCACTTAGCAATAATATTCTCCCAACTCCACTTTCTGCAAAAGAAATCTCATATTGATTAAAAAAGAGAATGCCAGCATTCATTCCAAGTAGAGGATTGCAGACCACTCTTAGCTTTGGTTTGGTGGTAAATATCTTATAAGTCATGATAGGACTTTGTGCATTTAGCAGACTCACCCACTGGAGAAATGTTAGCGAAATCTGGGAGCCTGCTCTAACAAAGCTACCTCTAAGAGCTGCTCTTAACCTGAAATTTGGACACGTATCTTTGTGAACATGTGGTACAAGTGGACGTTGCGTCTCTTGGCTGGAGACCACTCCAGTTCTCATGAGGTCCCACATGCAAACCCAGGCACTGTGTCTGGCGCAGGCGCACGGCAGCGATTCGAGTTTTGTGCTTCCGTGGACCTGCGTTATTCTCTGTACTGAGTGTTCGCTCTCAGTCCTCAGCTCGTGCATATTGCCAGAGGGAAGCTCTCAGTGAAGGAGCCGGTTGGGGTCAGGCCATCACTGCCAGCCCTTTAGTCACTGTCCTTAGGAAGCGGTGGGAGCTCCTGGCGTGCACTTCCAGAAGCCTCACCCCAACAGGGCCCTTGGCGGGATGCAGATATGATGGATTTGTCCATTGTATCAAATGATTATTAAAATCACCAGGTGTACCGTGTTGAAACATTAGTCTTCTGAACATCTTTATAAAGGACAGGTAATAATTATATTCACTTGGTATGTTGTATGCAGCATACTCCTTTTAGCTGATTTCTTTCCCCCCTGCAGCTGTGCCAGGTTTTAATTAACATACTTGACTAGTTTGAAAACTTGCACATTTATAATTATATCTTCAGTAGCAATATTGTTGTGCTTTCAAAAACGTGCATTTGCCTTATGAAAACATGCCTAGAATTAGGGTCAGTTCCAGGAAAATACTGGAGTCAGAGAGAACGAACGAGCTTTTATTTTCCTCATTTTAAAAGCTGCCACTCATTTCTGTCTGCTCTCCTCTTTCAGAGTAGTACATGAGAAGATGGAGACACTAGCTACCTCTTGTGTTCGAGCTCTTTAATTGCACTCAGGAGCTTTTCCTAATTATTTTTGATTTTTTTTTTTTTATTATTATTTTTAAGGGAGGCAGATGAGTCGTTATCATTTCAGAAAATTTTCGGAAGGATTATTAATTAGAAGCAGCAGTGGTTTGTCAGTATGCAATGACATATGCAAAGATAGATGGATTAATATTCTGCCTGTGTCTCTTTTAATGAGATACGTAATTTTTGGAAGACCTAGTTGTGGAAGAGATGGTCTTTGTTTTGTGTTAGTGAAAACTATTAAGTGCTGTATTGTGTAGTGAGGAAATAGAGAAGGATCTGTATTTGCTAACCTTTGCTTTTATTTCTTTATTGAAATATTGCAAAAGCTGTAATTTGTTTGGAACTAGGTCACTATAAGGGAAGAAGGATTAAAACACATAGGCAATTCCAGTAATTCTTCAACAGATAATCAAAAGTATATTGCAAATGCAAACAAATGACTAAATACTGGATGGATTCCAAGTATTGGGGAAATCTTTCGTGTGTGTGTATGCATAAACATACATATATATATATATGTTTAAGAAAAAAAAAGAGCTTGATAACTTTTAGATATTGTTGTATATCTATTTTGTCTTACAAGATTCAAAAGTGATTCGGTTCTATTGAAAGTAGTTATTTTATAACATGTTTTAAAATCTAAACTATTGAAATAAGAACGTTACTTGAAAATTCAAAGTTACGTTTTCTATTTAGGATGACAGCTATTGAGCTTGACTCTTCAACCATCTTGATTTGTGGACTCCTAAACATTTTCTAATGGGGGTTAAATACTCTGTATTAAATTCCAAATTGCCTATTTCTAATTATCTATGTTACATGTTTTGCCTCCCATGATTGGATTTTGTCTGATCTATTCAAATCAGAAAATAGTTTTTAGAGAAAATAGTTTTTAGAATTTTGAAGAGGTAAAGATTATTAATTTTGAATGATTTGGGTTGATAAAAATGTCATTTTGAAGGTAATTTTGTAACATGCTTATCTGGTTGATGGCCTTGTTCAAAAAGAAGTAACGTTTCTTTCATTCCTGAATTAAAAGTGTCCGCTGCGTTTTGGCTTCCAAGGAGCGCGACTGCTGTCAAGCGCAGGGTTCTTGCCTACATTCCACCCTCCTGCTATTGCACAAATGTACAAGGCGAGATCTGTGAAAGATGGAAAATACTTATATACGAGTAGGGAGCTATGACATATTAGCTCCTGCTGTAATTATACAGTAAAAGGACACAGAAGGAGGGAACCCCTCTGACCTCTGCAGAGCGATTAGGTAGGTTTCCTCATGCACATGTGCATCGGCACTGAGATACACTCACTGTGAGGCAGTATTTTTGCATGTGTCTATAGGGGCAACTGTAAGTGGGAATTCAAAGTATTAATATGCAGGAAATGCCGTGTTTACAACGGCTTTTGAGTGCTCTTCTGTAGTGTTCTGTAGTGTTCAAAAATATAATAGTATTTTTGAATGTGCCAGTTGCTGTTTGTGTACAGGAGGAGCCCTTCTCAGAACGTCATTATCGATCATTTGAATCTGCATTTTTTTTTTCTCCTGGAATTTCTCTTCATTCTTGGATGCTCTTGCTCTCTCAACATTGATGGATAGCTGAATTAAGAGTTTTCATTCTCTGAGTAGGTTAGTTGAGCCCTAAAATGACTGCTCTTTTTTTTTTTTGTTATGTGGTAGAAATGTAGTGCTAAGTATTTGTGTGGGATCTTATGTGCATTTTAAAACATCAGAGATGCTTGTGGGAGAGATGCATGGAACAGAATTTGTTGAAAGAGAATACATACTATCTCATTAAATGAAGGTAGTTAATTTTATTTTATGTTTGTTTCACATATCTATACAGGCATGTGGACCTATATAACTTTCACTTAGCCTTGAAAACTATTTTGAGCATTATTATTTTTCCAAATACAAAATGCACTTTTCTTCCTTCTGTTATCATAACAGCGACTGAAGCTCGATGCTGTTCTCTGGGAGTTGTGATTTTCTCCTGGTTTGTATCGTTGGCTCCTTTCTTGCAGCTTTGCCGAGGCTGCCAAGCGGGAGCGCTGCCTCCCTGGTTAGGTTTGTCTGGATGCCGTTTGCTTATGACTTTTCCATGATTTGGCTGATGTAGTTAAATTTTGCAGTTTATTTGGGCATGCAATCCTGTGCAAATCCCTTACGAGACCCTTGTTTTTGTGCATCTATTTAGGAGAGGGAAACGGCCCCACATGTTTTTGCAAGAAAGGAAGCAGCCCGCATCCCTGTGTGCTGTTTGCAGGGCCTGGCAGCAGCAGCCCGGCCCAGGCAGTACAGTGATGCCTCGTGGTCTCATCAGGCTGATAGGACTCAGCTGCTGAATTGAAGGACAGCAGTTTTGCAAAATGCACCTTTTCAGATTTTTTTTCACAGTGAATAATTTGCACTGTTGCATGGTCAGGTACATGGTGAAATACACCATGTTTTAACCTCAGTGTTTTTTTCCTCTTTGTTTATGAAATTTTCTTTTGTTGTATTCAGCATTTTATAATAAACTTAAGCCTTGCCTGAATAGGTGCTATAAGGAAATGTTCAATTTTAACGATTTGCTCTGATGCCTGGCAGAATATCTGCACACAGGGTGTTCCTGAAACCGCCTGGGCCGCCAGCTCCAGCAGTGCCAGGCTCAGGCCTTGAGGAGCACCTGGCAGTGGGAGGCTCTGCGTGGGCCCCGCTGCTGCTGGGCATCTCCTCCCGAAACCTGGGATCTGACTCCTCCTTGACAATTGTCCGGCACTGAATTTGGGCTCCCCTGAGTGTGGGAGTCTCCAACTTGGTGCCCCTCTCAAAGCAGGATGGCCTGGAAGACCAGGTAGGTCAAGTCACCTGAGGGAAAACATCTCACTCGTGCACAGAGGGAGCTGTGATTTCTCTTCTCCTTCCTCCCCCCAACTTCAAATTGTTTTTGCTAATTCAGGGTGTTTTAACTTATTATTCTAGGCAGTCACTTAACTAAAAATAAACAATTTAAAATATATCATTAAAAAGTGTGTTGTGTCCAAAATGGAGTCAATGATGTGTCCCACGGGACCAGAAAATGAACCTTACAATATTATGGACAATTTAAAATGGGCAAATTTAATTATAGCAGGAGCGTGCAATTACTGAATGAGGTATGAGAGACATGGGAAATGTTCCCATCTAAATAATGACCAGAATGTGCTTGTTCTAATAATATTCCATAACACATTTAGGGCCTTAGGATTACAACACTTTCAGGTTATTAGAAGACGATGATAATAGTGTGTTTTATTACCAAATTACTACCATACTCTCTGAGGTATGAAGTAATATTAATGACCATTTTCAATAAGGAATAACATTTTGCAACATCAGTAGCATTTAACCATATTAAAATATGTTACGTTGTGCAGTAAAGCCCTAGGGTATGGAGATGAAAACTAAGGAGTTCAATTTTGAGATGCAATTGGGAAATAATTTGGACATTCAGAAAAGCTTTAGGGTAGAAACACATTAATGAAGTATGTTTTTTAACTATTTGCACTAAATAAAAAGATGCATGTAGATTACCTGGTAGTAATTTTGGCTTATAAAAATGTTAAAATCTGTGCATGACCTACATTTTGTTTAGCACTCTATATAAAATTTCAATTACCTAAATGTCCCTTAAATCTAGAAATGAACCAATAAAAGGGGAAAATTAGTATGTGTGTGTAAATGAATGCTGACTGGAAGTACACATATTAAAAATATTTTTCAAAATGGAAGCATCCTTATAGAAACCTGACAAGATTGCTTTTGGTTCCTTAGTGATATGTGCTTTTAATGGAGAACTCAGTGTTAATACCCCAGTTTGCCAATAACCATCCTTCACCGATTAGTCAGCCTCTTCTTTTTTTTTCCCCTTAAATATTGCAGTATTTGCTTTGCCAAGATCAGACTTGGTGACGTTATTTTCATTGATCTAATCACTGTAAGTGTCATGCCATCTGGTTAAGTTGCTGTGTTAATCCCCAATAAATAAGTTAATTCCGGTTGCTCAGAACTGCCGAAGACGGGATATTTTATGATGTTAAAATGTGCCTCTGTAGCTAAATAAACCCTCTGTACATATTGTGTGTTATGGAAGGTTGTAAAAATTAAAGATTCATTTTCCTTTTGAAACATCTCTAATTTGTTCCGAACAAATCTGAGTTTTATTTGCTTCCATAAAAAAATGGAAATCATAATGTGCTGTAGTAGTTACTATAAAATTCCTTAAGATTTTGGCAAGTTGCAGAGTTGCAGTCGAGTCAGCGGCTGCGGGGCTGTGTGTGACACAGAGCCCGAGCGCAGCCGATACCCTGGCATGCAACACAAGCACTGCTGAACAGGCACGGCGGGTATAGGAACGAGTGGGTTTAGCCACCACCTTGTATTTATTTGTCCTTCATGTCACTGAATGTCACTGCGTGCCATCCGTTGATGGAGCTGAGCTTCTATTCTCAAGATGCACGAATGCCATTTCTTTAATTAAACATTATGAACTAATTCCATGCTAGGTCACGGGAGCCTGAGTTCTGCCATCTCTAAATGTTTAGAGATCCTGATCTGAAAATTTAAGGGGCTGCCTTGGGAGCCCTGGGATGGCTTCAGCAGGACCCTCCTGTCCTCTGTTCACTCAGCCTTTCTAGAAGGCCCTTGTGCCGGTTTCAGTCTCCCCATCACCAATTAACTTTTCCTTAAACCTTTCCTTCCTTCTTTTCCTTCCACCTTTCCTTCCTTATTTGGGACTATTCCTGTAATCATTATATTGCTTGTTGCAAAATTAGCTCAGTATTTAAGATTAAAGTAAAAAGTTTTGTTGTAGTCATAAAGAGCATCTTTGCTAAACTATGTCAGATAATAAAACCCAGAGTCCCTCATGAGGCTTCATGGCTGAGAGTCTTGTGTGATGCCTGATGGTGCTGATGTTGTAGCGGGGCCTTGGGAGCAGTTGTGCCTAAATGAACTGAGGGAGTTGAAAGCCTCCCTGGGAAGGGTTAGTGCTTGGTGGTACAACGTGCAAATGCCTTGCTTAGAACAAGGGGTTTAATGCACACTGAGATGGGGTTTTACCAATTCCAGCACCGGGCCTAGAGATTTAAAAATAATACAAAGGCATAAATGTTAAGGTTTAATGTTCTTTTTATGTTTGTCTCAGTCAAAGAAGTTAAATGTTTTGTATTTCACTTGGAAATAGTTCAAAACAAAGTAGGCCTATGGATGTGCACGTTGAAGTATGGATTAGACGACCCTTGTAAGCATAGAATCATAGAGTGCTCGAGGTTCGAAGGGACCACTAGAGGTCATCTAGTCCAACCCCCCTGCACACGCAGGGTTAATCACTGATAAGAACTTGCAATTGATAAAACTGCATAAATCCATTTCTTGCGTGTATGTTTTGTCATGGGGGAAACAAGGCAGGGAGCACCCAGCTCCCCTTCCTTAGCTTCCCCTTCTGCGTCCAGGAGCTTCAGGAGCTGCTCGGCTGCTCTGGGGCTTTTCCACAGTCCCAGTTGGCACAAGGTGGTGTTGGAAGACATTCCCCCCTGGGGTGTGTGGTCCTTTTTGATGTTCTTCAGTGGCACGAAACAAGTTCTGAATGGTGATGATTGTAGTGCTTGTGCAGAGCGCTCCTGAGAGCCTCAGATGTTTGTTTTGTAAACCAAAAGTTGATGACAAAATAATTGCATGCTACATACTCCTTCATTATTGTTTTATGGAGGTGGCAGCCAGTAAGATTTACCATTTCGTAATGCTTTGCTGAGGAACACTTTGCTAAGTTCTATTTGAGAAATATAACTGTGAGTGCAAGCAAGACCAAGGCAGTTCTGTAATCTCTAACCATGTATGTTAGATGTGCACAGGTATGGGTATCTAGACTTACATGGGCATTTCAAATGTACCCAGTAGCACCGATCTGCTCTGTGCAAACTAACCGCTCTGACCTGGCTGCCGTCCTCATGCTCTCGTGCCTCGAAACTCTGAAGTTTCCAAGGATCTGACTAAATCCATTAATGATTCAGATGCAGATTTCCAAAGGAGCGTGTCATCAATTTGAAAATTGCATTTCAATTTCAGCGCTTGTGAGTGTGTCAATAACTATAATTATTAAAATTTATTCAAAATAGAGGATTTGTTTTTTTTCTTTTAATTTCTGTCAGCTTGGTTGGCTTTAAATAAAATCTGTTCATTTTTCTGGGGTATTTTCCACATTTCATAAGAAAGAGATGGTACTAGCAAATCAAGTATTTATTCAAACCCAAATAATTCAACTATGTGCTGCAAGGACCTAGGTAGTTGATTGATTCTAGAGCTTTATAAAGGTTTGTGTGGCTCTTGCTCTATGAGACAGTCCCATTATTTTCTCAAGGAAGCTTGGGCAGGTTTTACTGCATGTGTGCATAAAATGTGTGCAGGACCTGGTATTTTTGCCCTCTCGTACAGGCTGAGAGCACTTAGAGTCCTCAGCCGAGTCCCAGGAAAACACTCTGGGAGTCTGAAGATGCAGCCAGAGATTCTCAGCTGTCCCCGTGGCAGCAGGAAAAGCCAAAGGATGGACTTAGAGCTGTGTGGGAAGCACAGGAGTCTCCTTGCAGGGAAGATTGTCGCTGGGGCCGGTCACAGGGTGGACACTGGGGATGCAGGGCAGCAAGGGGCTGCAGTGGCATCAGCCCTGCGCCAGCTCGGACGGAATTTGGTGAATACTGTCTTTCCTCGACTTGTTTAGAGCAGAGCTGTGGTTTGTGCTTGTGCTGAGGAACCTGCTTACAGGGTGGGTAGGATCTGCTCCTCCTGCCTGTCCCCTTACAGCTCTTCCAAAAAATATAAAATTTGAAAAATGTAAATATTCCCTGTGGTTTTAAAAGTATCCTGGATAAAGATTCCTGATTTTGTTCGTTTATACAATATATGAGTGTTCTTAGCTGTCGTATAGTCAGTTCTGCTGTCACCAAAGTCATTATTTAAACTCTGATCTGAGAACACAGGCTGTCTTGTTTAATTTACTGGAATAAGTGCAATTCTTTAGTAGATAGGTTAAATTGCCAATAGTGTTAAATGGATCACAAAGCGAAGCATAAAGCTTTAGTCGGAAGTTTATCTGCAGGCTTTGGCTTATTGGAAGATTCCTCTGGGTTGCTCTGAATAGAGTTTTATCTCATATCAAATAGAGCTCTGTGTTTTATAAATGAAACAGTGATTTTCTTTTCAAAATACTGCTCGCACAACTGATTTGCTTTGATGGGGTTGGCAGTGGAGCTGCGTTTTTCGTGGGGAGGGAAGATGCACTAACTGTTCAGCAGAGGTCACTGTAAGTTTGTGGTTGAAACATTTCAATGCTACTTATCAAAATGTGGTACTAAAAATATTAGTATTATTACTAGAACGTTCTTGTGCCCGCATTTAACTTTAAATGAAACACAGAATTTTAAGAGAAATCATTTTGTGGAAATAAAAAGCGGACATGATTATAAGATATCAATGAAATGTGAATATCCTCAAGAAATGTGGCATATACCCAGGATTTATCATCTTCACACTGCTTGTGAAGGTTTATTTAAGCAATGGGATGCTTAATGTGGAATGTGGAACTATTTCCTCCTTCCAAAATATATCATCCTCCCTTTCCCAGAAAGTGGTGTATGTCATTATTTTTTTCCCTAGAAAAGGGAAATATACTTTTCCAGAATCTACTTTTTGCAGTACTTAAAGGTGCCAAATAGAAGAAGTTAAGCAGGAGTGTAGGTGTCTTGTTTGTTTTGTGCATTGCTAAAAGCAGCATTGAAATTGTCTCTCTGTTAGTTCAGTGACTGATCCTTTTTTAAAATATATTTCATTTGCTATTCAAAAAATAATATTAATTTTCTGGGTGAAACAGAAGTTTAGTTTTCCAGACACCATTAAGGAACAATATTCTGGAAATCTGCTGTAGTACTCATCTTGTGTAGAGGTAATGCTCCCAGATGTGCACTTGAACATACAGCAGGTTCACAGGGGAAGCAGTTCTTGTGTTCATAACCATGGAAAATAGTCCTTAGATGCCTCAAAAATGCCCTTCTTCTATAGGTAATTTCCAATTTTGATTAAGCGGGAAGTTAAGTAAGCTTTCAGGTCTCTCTGTTTTGGTCGATCTTAGTTAAGCCCTCAAAGAACTAATCTTACTGTGGAAATAGTGCCAACAGATGGTTTCAATTTTGCATCAGCTGCACATCTATCACTGCTCAAGCATAAGGGACTGTGAAAGTTGATTAGTGGAGAAGGCAGGTTAGGTCCTTGCAAGGCTTTGGAAGGAGCAACGAGGAGCTCACATTTCATTCAAGGAAACGGGGAGTGAAGGTGTTCACTTTAGTAAGGGCACTGAGTGCTGGAAAGGATGTTGTGAAATATGCCGTTCTAGGAGGAGTTTTTCCTGAAATCGGCAAGTAAAGCTTCATCCAAACATATATTCTCATTTTTTTGCTCTTCCTTTGCTATTTTGCAAGGAATTTTTGAGGTTGCGCTGTGGAGAGACGGAGGTGTCGTAAACTGGAAGCGGGAGGAGTTTACCTTGCAATAATCCTGCATCTGTTCGTGACCTTGGATACAGGGGATTGTGGCAGTTGCCAGAAGCACAGACTATATCATTAATTAATTTCCTCCACATGTTAATGCATTTTTTGATTTTTTTTTTTGTTTTCACCATGATCAATACTACCATATTTCAGAAAGCCAAAAAGCCTCACAAATAGGGCAGTGAAAAGTACTGTGATACTGGTGTGAGCAAAGTCTGTAGTCAGAATTTTAGAAGTATGCAGTAGACTGTTGATTTTTTTCATATGTTTCTTCTATGTAATCATAATTTCTATAAATTTTATGTTTTATATGAATATTATATGCTCCATTTCAGTTAGATTTTCTGAAGAACTGTGCTAATTAGGCTAATGCTAAGATAATAACTACTCTTATGTCAATAAGAGGAGATTGTTACTGCTGGGCTGTACTTTATTACAAATTCCCTTTTAATAGGAGGTAAGAAAAACGAGGTGAGTTGTCAGCTTGAAATATTCACTGTTTCTGTAAATTAGGTAATGCATTTATGGATGTTTCTGCATGGCTTGAGGAAGACTTGATCCAAATTGCCGATTGCATACAACGGTTTATTATCTTTAACAGTTTAGGACGTTAGAAATTTTCCTCTGGGGTGGGCCCATGTTGGAGTGTTCTTCAGCTTGCCCTGCTTCGGTGCCTGGTGCAGATGCAGCGCGGGGTTAATTCCCGAGGGAATATCCTTGAGATAAATGGCACCTGCAGAGCATCTTTCTTCAAAACACAAACATCTGAGTGAACTGACAAAGCAGCAGGGCTTCTGGCTTCTTCATGGTAGAGAGTTTAATGCCCAGCGGATTGGGTTGGTGTCTTCACAATGGAAAGATTTTTAGTCTGGCTGTTGTAAAACCAAATGTTTGCAAATGCCAGTATTGTCTTGGAGTTTGGATTTGTGTGTGGTTGAGAGGAGTGTGTATCTGCGATGCTCCGGGCTGCTGCTCCGGGCTGAATTAGGTGCTTTGGAGAAGGAAGGCTGGGTCCTGTTGGATGCAAGAGCCATGGCTCTGTTTAAATCTTGTGCCACGTGCGCGTTGGGACGGGCAGTGGGGACAGGACCAGCTGCTCTGCTCACTGGTGCCCGTCAGCGCTCACCCCTGTCAGCTGCGTCAGGCGGGTGAGGTGCCCCTTCCATCGCTATCTTCGCCCCGCCGTTACCCTGGGGAGGTTAATCCCAACATTTAAAAGTAATTAAGCAGAAATTGCCAATTCATGGGGAAACTGGTGCCAGTGTGTTTGTGTAAAGCTGATAACCAAAATGGGACCTCGCACTTAGGCTGTGTTTATGGAGGGAGTAGAGGTGGGTTTTTCCCTTGGGGTTGATCACAGAAGAATCACAGAACAGTGGAGGTTGGAAAGGACCTCTGGAGATCCCCTGTCCACTCCTACTCAAGCAGGGATCACATTAGTTTAACCTTTGGACCCTTAGGTGAGGATAAGACAGTTGTGCCGGGAATATAATTTTAGCAGCTACTATTGGGAAAATAAATGGAGATCCTTTGATCCGTGACCCTGGTGGCCAGTAGCACTCTGCTTGTTAGAGCTGATGCCTGATTAGATGCATATGCGATATGAGTGTGTTTTAGAGAAAAACAGTTTGTTACTATCTTATTTAAGTATATTCTGCTGTTGTTGAACATGTGGTAATATTCTGCAGTCTTTCCAGAGAATATCCGTAGTTTTAAGATAAATATATAAATGACAGTGCAAGAAAACCTTTGATAAGCTTGAGACTTATCCAGAGCTGTGAGCTTCAAAGCACATTCTGCCCCTCTCCACTTCCAAGTGTTCAGTGTCCCAGGACTGCCTAGGATTCAGTTCAAAAGCAAGTGCAAAGGGGGAGTGAAGCAGCTCTCAAGAAAGAGAGAAGTAATTTGTGTGCTTACGTGTTTTTTTCTGAAGAAATTTAATTTTTCTTTCCTAAGTAGAGCTAAATCTCTCTTCACGTAGCTTTTTTTAATGGTCTATGATATGCAGAGTGTTGAAGTGGTGACGTGCAGGGAAATAAATCTTTCATTTCATTTTGATTTTGTTTAGCCATTGACATTTTGGCTCCTTATGGCTCTTGCCATATTAATATTTAATATGAAAAAGACCAGGGTACCTGAGAGCTACGTAAACCTTTCAGTGCTTCTTTCCAGCAAAAACCTTGTTTAAGGAAAGGTATCACTGGGTTCTTCGGTGAAACTAGAGACAGCTCCTCTGGAGACCTGGCCTTGTGTCTCTCCTATCTCCTTATTTTTAATTCTGTGTAAGTTTTACATTTCATTTTGGTGATATCACAGACCGGTCTCCATAGGTTTCAAATACGGGCTTCAAACCAGCAAGCAAGTTAAGCTGCAAGCAATTTTGTAGAGTCCTTTTGTACTGTTTTTGTTGAGGTTGTCCTGGAACTGCCTTTGTTTTTTTTATTTATGTATTAAAGGAGTTTGTAGAAATTTGCAAGTAATGTCTCCACTTGTGTTTTGTAACCAATTATGATCTTTTCTGTAACAAGTTTTGGACATGGCAACTACTTAGGTAACAGGGGCAGGGGTGGGGAAAGGAGTTCTTGTCCAAGCTGGGCAAGCGTGTGACACCTTTGCTTCCCAACGCAAACAGTGTCACTGGCCCAATTGGTTGATTTGAAAGACGTGTTTGCTTGACGGCAGATTGAATCGAGGCGAGGTTGCTGAGAGAATTGGGAATCAACTAAGCTGGGCAAAGAAGGAAGTCTTTGTGCAGGGCAAAGGGTCTGGCTGCTGCAATTAATTTTCCCAGTGGTGAAGGCAGCAGTTTTATTTCCCTATATTTCTTCTCTGTCCTCTGAAGTGTGTTACATTTTTGCATGCTTATTAAAGCTTAGCAGAAAGGTAGGGTTTTTTTTCTTTTCTTTTTTTTTTTCTTTTTTTTTTTTTTTTTTTTTGGAAAGCTTCATGTTTCAAAAGAAAACCTGGATGATGTTATTGAGTGATTTATTGTATTTAAATAAAAGATAATAACTAGCTCGGTTTCCAGGACCATGTCAGGACGTTTAGAACAACAACAAAATCGTGATCTTTGTGCCAGAGTCAGCACTTTGTTATGGGGCTAGGCATGCTTTTTCTCAGAGAAGGCCAGGTAATATATAAAAGCATGTGTCATTCTACAGAATATATCTGCTCTTGGTATGTTAGATGGTACTCAATAGACTTGCTTTTGAATGAGCTAGCATCTTTGCAGCCAAATTTATTTTTCTTCCTGTTGGCTCCTGCAATCAAACGTCAATGTTTGGCTGCGCAGCATCGTAACCTTCTTAATGGCTGAGCTGACTCCTGTGTTTCCTCTGGCACGGAGGATCTTGCAGCTGTTCGTTACTGTAATATAAGAGACCATCTATCATAACCTTGATGGGACCCACTTCTGTGAAGCTTCACGACAGTGAAGTGCCCTCCCTTGGGTGCCTGGGAAGTGAGGAGGTACCTGCGTGATTTCTGGCACCTTCTGCAGCTTTGGAAACGTGCACCAGAGGGAGTTTTGGACGTCTGTACTAGAATAGCTAAGAAGCATAATTCAGCATAAGCCCTGAAGTTGTGAAAAAGATGAGCACACAGTTTAATTTTAAGATTTGGAAACTGCCTGGGAACCTGAACATTAAACACAGGCTTAGAGCTTTTCTCTTCCTATTTTTAGGGATCTGTAAGCTTTTCATTCCTCTACATACCTTATCTACTGCCTTCAGGCCTTGTATAATACGTATTTTCACAGTACCGAACTGGCAACAAAACATTGTTGTCACAGGTGTTTACAATTGGAGAGCTGATAAAGACATCAGCTGAGGCCTGTAGAAACTCCTGTGGTTTGTGGTGTTAGCGCTCCCGGGAAATCCCCAGCTCCCTTTATCCCCTAAGCAGCGGCAGGGCAAGGTGTGTGAGGAGCCACCTGCGCGTGGGGAGCAGCCGCTCCTGAGCTGGGCGGCCTCGCGGCCCCGCAGGCCTGGAGGGAGCCCGTCCTCAGAGGCCCCAAAAACCAGGACAGGCGCCGCCTCTGGGTCTGCACCCGTGTCCCTTGGGCTGGATGCCTTGCCAGGCACGCACAGAGCAGGGCTGGGGCACCGTTAAAACTCCAAAGTTTATGCCCTTATTACAGTGCTAATTAGCATCTGAAGTGTTGGACCGTCCTTTTTCTCAGCTTCTGTTTTATTTTATATTTATAGCCTCTTTTTAGGGGGGAAAATCACTAAAAAATAAATATATTTCTTTTTTTTACAGTTTTCAGTATTATTTGACATGACATGTCATTCTTCTATATAGAATCATAGAGGTTTTCAAGCAGATAATGTTTCTGGTTTTTGAAAAAAAAAATATATTTTTACTTCTTCCTATAAAAGCACTGACATCATTATGGACATTTTTTTTCACAGTTTAAACTCAAAAAATTATTAATCAATACAGTATGTATCTGAGAAGGTATATAATGTATGCTGGCATAGCTTTGTATTTTCTTATTTCAAGGGTAAGCGGATAATGATAGCTGATTAAAATACAAAGGATCAGAGAAGTTTTGTTGTTGCTCAGCGAGGGAGGTGATTTCTGCCGTAGAGCAGCCTGGCAGTAATCAGCACCAGATGCTGCAGAGCGACATTCAAGAAGCCCATGTGTGATGGACTGTTACAAAATCACCCTCAGGCAAAGGAGCCCTCTCTCCTAACCCTAAACCTCTAGTGTTTGGATTAAGGTAAGGAGATTTGAATCGGTCGCTTTATTCTCTGATCCCTAAACATCTTTCCAGACCCAGGCTAAAGTCCCAAACCACTCTGTTATTTTCAACATTCGTGACTAAATTGTTCACCCCTGAGGGAATGTTCAGGTATTTGTTATCAGGTAACACCAATGGAAGTAGCTCGTTATGTAGTTCAGGGCTAGGATTAAGCAGGATTAAGGCTGTTGCTGATATAGGAACATGTGAAGCGCTGTGCAAGGTGGGCACCTAATGAAGACGTAGGTGCCCGTGTCCAGCCATGTGCTGCTCCAGATCCGCCTGTCCCACCACGAGGGGCTGCAGAGCGGCCGTGGCGGCTGTAGGACCCTGAGGGATGATCTGCTGGGTGGCACTAGAGCCTGGGTTTGGGCTGGGACGAGGTGGGCAGCAGAGGAGCAGGAGCACACGTAAGGCCTAGGAGGAATAACCTGGAGGGTCACTCTGACATTCAGGTATATGAACAAGTAGGAAATTGGTCAGAGCACAAAAAAAAAAAGTCTGAAATTGGTCAATACCTACATATGAGAAAAACAACCAACCAAGCAAGAAAAAACACCAATCAAACAAAAAGAAACAATTAAACTATTCCTGTTTATAAAGCAGCTTGTTTCTGGTGGTTTTCATTGTTGATTATTTCGAAGGCAAGAAATAAATTCTGAAAATCAGGAGAACTGTGCAGAGGTTTCCTGCCTTCTCTAGGAAGAGCACAGCAGTCATGCACGTTGCATTCTGGAGCAACATATTTCACCAGGAAAGAGAATCAAATAAAATTAAAGTCGGGGCTTCTGATTCAAGTTTCAACTTGGTTGCTCGCTTTTATGAAGTGTGTAAGATAAGGAAACCTTGTCTGGAGAGATTCGCACGTTTTAGAATCTGTTTGGAAGTGAAGAAACTCCACTTTTTCTTTCAAAACATCCTTGGTGAAATTCCGTAGTTCAGAAACCTGGGGTGATAGTGGCAGGATAAGTGGTGAGCGTGCGTGCATTGGGAAGCTGGCCGCGCGGTGCGGGCGCCTTGGGTGCAACGGGTGGTGGCAGCCGCTCCTGCTGCTTCGCCCTTCGTTTCCAGCCTTCTGACTGGAAGTTGTGGGGGCTCCACTAGTGGGAAGTAGCAGTAAGAGAAATAGCAGCTTGGTTGACAGGGAAAAGGCACTTTTGGGTGTTGTAGCAGAGGTCATGGAGGTCTGTAGCAAATGCCTATAATGGCTGCGTTTGGAGAGTGTGTTTTTGCAGTATGTAAGGTGGATTTTGTCTGTGATGTTTATGTTTGCAGAAGAGTATAATGTTCTGGCATTTCTAATTTCACTGATTATATTAAAGCTTTGTCATCCTTTATAGGGCACAGTTGGTGAGAGCAGGGCTTTGTAGAAATAAAGACCCCGGTCAAAGGAATTTTCATTCTAATGATGTAATTAACATGAAATATATTAATTTGTGGGTGAACCAGGATTAGAAAGATGATAAAAAGAGAGAAATCTATTAATCTCTTAGATTGTGATTTCTTTTTTGGTATGCCTGGGTGATACTGTTTAATGCAGTAGTAGTTTCGCTGTGAGTCCGTGCATTTACCCTGCTCTGTTTCCTACATCCATAAAACAGCTCATGGTGGTTGAATGTTCATCAAGATGTTCTAATAATGAAGCAAAGCTAAGTGCCACACTGTGCCTGGATACATTTATAAAAATGAAGTTTCAAGGAATGAGCATAATGTATAATGCATATACCGGTAAAAACCTTTAACATCTGTTGTGTATTTTTGGCAGTGATACAACTACAGTAGTTTCTCAAGGAGTTTGAAGTTGCCAACACAGTTACACAGTTTTAACTTACCAGGCTTCTTGGGACTTAATTTGGGCTTTGTTTGAACATCTGTGGAGTAATTGTTTTTCTGTGATTTTTAATTCTTTCGTTATTTTCTTATTTTCTTTTTTTTTTTTTCGTAGTGATAGTTGCTGTTAGATGCCTAATTGCAAAGTCACTGCGAATCTCTGTCCTCTGGAGCTTTGCTGACGACAGCCCTTGATTAAGAAGCAGCAGCATGAGGTGTCATTATGTAACCACCGAAACATTCCTCCCTGCTTCGTGGTCAGCGGTTCCTGTTGACCCTGCAGATTGCATCAGAACTGCAGAAACTTCCTCCTGGAAGTTCTCAGGTTCGGCTGAGGGCAAGAAAAAAAGATGTTTCTGATGTTGTTTTATTGGCAGGGTGTGCTCAGGAAAAAGGAAGAGCTCTGTTGGTGTGTGTCACCTGTTGGTTAAGGGCAGAGGTAGTTTGAAGCACGTATCCCAAATAATACGACTGTATCAAAAAATCAGTGGAATTTGTGACCGTGTCTCTCTGCTCAGGTTTCAAAGCCCGGTATTTATACTTACCTTTATTTCATAATAAAAGGCAGATATGTACATATGTACATCTACTTGAAAACTTCATAATTCTGCAAACCTGGTCTTTCACTGCAGATTCACTGCTGATTTTTCTTCTTGAAGCCATCTCAAAGGAAATGCTGTAGCTGTGGATAGTTTATAGGTGTTCATTTAGAACATTTTTAATTACTAAGCATGAGAAAAGAATAATAAGTTAATGAAATCAAGTGCTCCGCATGAAGCAATGCTGGAATTAAAGCTGTGTCTATGTATTTTCAATTTGGATGTACTAGCATTTAAAGGCCTTTCCCTTCTTGTGTGTTATTTCTTGTGGCTGTGAAACTATTGGAAAAAACAATCTACTGCAGTGTGCTCATGCACTGCAATGCTTAGGATTCACAGAGGTATAGAAATCCTACATTGTCCCAGTCCTCTTTTATTCTTCACTCCTATTTCTGTTCTGCCACTTTCTTCTTCTTCGTGAGGATTTCCCTCTCTTTTTTTCCTCCCTGCAGTCATAGTATCAGTTTGACTCCTTATAGTAAAACTGCCTACTGTTTATAGCATAACGTATGGATAAAATGACCCTTTTCCTAACGAACTGATGATCCTTATGGAAAAGTTTATAATCTAAATTAGATATGTGCTTTAATAAGTATTATAGAGTTTATTGGGAGGTTGAACAGTTTTGTGACTTTGTAGAATAAAGAGTCAATTTCTATAGGTGCTATTTTCCTGCACCTGGTTAATCATAGCCTTTTTCCTTGTGTTCAGTTTAGCAGAGAATTTCTTCTAAAATACTTTACTGTCTTTGAAGTAGATTTTTCAAAATAATGTTAAAAAAAGAAGAAAAAAAAGATAAATTTGTATAATATTGTGGCCTTTGTGCAGCCACAGTCAAATATATTCAGGTTAGCTTGCTCCCATGTTGCCATCCTGTCTAAACTTTCTTCCGGCTAGAAAATTGATAAGTATCTGATAACCACAGTGGAGACAAAACAGAAACATAGAGATCATATGTTGTATAATCATCCTGATTACTCTGAACAGTCCTATGCTGCAGGTTTCACTAATCAAGATTAATTGTGATCTAGACTACGTGAACTGTCATGTAGAGTGGATTGTAATTAAATAAAAATATAATCATTTTAACATTGTGCCACTAATACATATTTACAATAGGTAGTACTTTTGAAAAGACTCTTATTCCCTACAGTGATTAGGAAGCTGAGTTACATTTTCTAACTGCACAGATGTTGTTAAAAGCTCATATTTCAGACCATAAAGACTGATTATATTTTGAGCTTCTCCTGTGGTATAAAAACACTTTGTGCATCTGTCTATTGTGTTAGAGATGAAAATTTAAAAAAGAAAACAATATTAGAAATTTATGGAAAATCTAGTGTGCATTTATATATACACACACACACACACCTATGTCCATATCTTATATATGTGCTAGAACATAATTTATAGTAGGGCACTACTAAGAAAAAGAGAATTGCTAGCAACTCGGAGAAAGAAAATCCTTAATTTGGTGTGTAATAAGAGCCTCGGCTCCGTTCCAGCTTTCCCAGAGTGAGCTAACAGGTCTTAGCTGGACTTCTTCCACGTGAAATCTTTTCAGTTTTAACTAGGCATTTGTAACATCTGCCCAAATGCTGCAGATCATTTTGAGGTTTTATGAACCAATAGATTTTGAGGCTGTGTGTAGTGAGGATATTTTGTGCTGGGCAGGTAAAGTGACTTTCTACAAGTTTTATGTCTGGAAAATTAGTACTTTAGAAAAAAAAAAAAAAGGTAAGGAAAGGTAAGGTGAAGTGATGCATCCTTGACATGTGTATATAAGCTATACAGGGAGAAAAGTATTGAAAGCTTCAGAGTATAAGCAGGAAAGGCTCTGTGCTGAGCACAGAGTTATACTGAGAAGAGCAAATGAATGGCTCCAAGCAGGGAGGGGGCGGCAGTGTTGGGGCCGCTGACCATCCCTCAGCGCGGGCACGGGCGGCTGCAGGTGCCTTGCGGATGTGAAGCTCCAAACATAGGGTCCAGGCCTCGGCTCCTGGCCTGGCAAACTGTATAACTGAGTGATCCGTAAGGAAAAACGTGCCTGGGGATGACTTCCTTCCACTTGGGGCTCTGATGAGTCTGCCTCAAATAACGGAGGCAAGGCACAGGGTAGGGGGTCTGTCATTATGGTTAGCCTCCTCAGATGATAATGCTCAAGGCTGAATTGGATCTTCTGCTTTTCTTGTTTCTGAGTATTATTGGAAACTATTTGTTTAATAATACTTTCAACATTGTGTTGTAAACAACCAACACCCAATTTAAACTTGAAACACCCTTAGGTGTTTAAATCCCTTTCAGAATTGCATCAATTACCATTATTCAGCCAGTGCAAGGGAATATCAATTATTTATAAAAGAACAGGAAAGGCTGATTTTGCTTGCGAGTATTCTGTTTTGTGTTTTTGTTTGTGGTTTTTTTTTTTTCCCTGCAATTTATTTTGCAGACTGGCTTGCGAACATCAAAGATGTTTGTTTAACATAAGATTATTTTCTTTAGCATTTTTGATTCCCACTAGTTGTCAGCAACGGCAGCCCCCAGGGAAGGCGGCGATCCTGGAGCGGCTGCAAAAGGACCTCAGGGAGAGGCTGGGAGCCTCAGTGACAGATAAACCCTCTGCTCTGTCATTTGAGGCTAGGCAATGAAAAATAGGTATTGCTTAAATAAATTGTCTCAAAAGAAATATATATATATATACATTATTTATTATTGAAGATGACTATGTTTATATATATATAAATATTTTCTCAGAAATAGAAGCTGATAATGGAAATGTTTTTAAAATGTATTTATTTATTACTTGATGTCCACAGGAAAACATAAATACAGAGCTACCCATCAGGAAGGACTGCACTTGTCACTTTGTCAGAGCTCTTTTCCTTGATAACTAGCAGCTTCACGTTACCTCTGAAAGGGGTCAAAATGTTTTTAGTTGGTGATTGACTTTGAAGGAGAGAGTTTCTCCAAACTGCCTCTCTCTCAGATGATGTGGTGTGGGTGGCAGAGCTGTAACTGGTGGCGAATTTTTGCTCATTTCCTTGGAGTTTTCCTCTAAAATGGCAGCATGCGGCTGCTTGGGCAGAAAAGTCGTGGAAGAAGTGGTGGTTTTTTTTAGAACTTAAAGCTGGTTGTGCCTCAGAGATCTGGAGTGGTTCATAATGCGAAAGAAAAGATGAAAACAAAACAAAAACAAAAAATTATGATTAAAATTACTGTTTGTTCAACCTAGAACCGAACAGCATCAGAAAAAGTCTTTTCTAATCAAATTATTTAAAAGATATATTTTAAGTCTTAAGTTTTCTCAAAGTTAGAGAAAGACTATGGAGTTCCTAAACACAGTTTAGAATACTAATATCTGACATTTAGGACCTTTAAAGCTTTTATTTCTTCTATAATTGTGGGTGCCTCTGGAGGATCGTGACTGAGCGGTGGGGAATTCACGCAGCGATGGGGAATTCACCTTCCTCCACACTCTTGTGCTCATAAACTAGATGCTTTCCTTCCTGTAGACTCAATCTAGGAAAGAACTTGGAGAGTGAACAAGCACATCGATTTCATTACAACTAGTTGAACTGAAATCTAACCTTGGGGCAGTTGGCACCCATTTTGAGACGGGGGCGGGTAAAGCCACCTTACCTTCAAAAAGATGCTTTTTTCCCCCCATTTTCTCCTCATTCCAAACATTTGTGATAAAGTTAATGTGTCTTTAAGCCACCCTAGCTCTATTTACTGTAAATTTTGACTTGCCATGTATTTATGGTAGTGCTAGTCCAAATAATAATTTGATAGCATATTGTTGCTGAATTCTAGCAATATTACGTGAAGATCTGCATATACTCTAATTGTTTTCCACCTTTCATATAGCCTTTGGTCTTCTGCTTTTTCATACAGCTGTTTGACTTTTTGGAATGAAACATCTCTATTCTACTTTCCTTTTATAATTTTGACTGGAAAAGAATTTACTCTTTCCTTCGTGTACCTATCATTAGATATGTTATATGAAGCATATTTTTTGAATCGATTGTTAAAACACAAGATAAAATTATTTGTAACTGAGTAATTTGTTTTGTTCTGGGCTTAAGAAAAAAAAATTATTAATTGCATGGGCCAGTTAACGCTGTCCTTGTAATGCATGTACAATGAATCTCTTTTATATCATTAGATTCCTATGTCTTATCTCTACTGTCTTTAGATAGCAAATGCACACCTATCATTACCTATGTACTTGTATAGGTACAAACAAATATATGTTTTAAGTTAAGCTGTTGTCTTTTAAAATTTTGCATGAACTGTCACTCTTCTTATTCCCTGAGAGCTACTCTTCTTCTACAGCTGAATTTATATGTAAGATATCTGGTAAAACCAGCCTAGATTTGAGACCTAGGCTTGAGATTCTGAATGCCTGTAAATTACAATAAGTTTTCCACTAGGTTGTCCAAGACATTTTTTTTCTGCTTGGATTGATTACTAATAAAATGTAAACTAGTGTTAAGACTAATGTAAATCAGAAATGCTGAACATAGTGCAGTCATTCAGAATGATACTTAGATTGGAAATACTGATAAAAATGGCAACAAGCCAAGGCATTTTACAGATCCTAATAGTCCTAATACTGAAACCGAAAGTCTGTGTTATCTGTTGATTAGACTTTGATTTTTATCACCACAAGAGATGTTCTGGTCTTCAGAGGTGATTTAGTTTATTTAGAAATCTTGTATGTGATTCTGTACGGGTCTGTACTTCAGCAAGTACTTGATTTTTTTTTATTATCCCCTTCAGAGAGCTGCTCTGCAACTCGCTATATTGAAATTTCCAATTTATTTTTGTGAATGTGCAGTGCTAAAGCGTGCTGCACCGAACAGTGGGTTTTAGACAACTCTTGAACCTGACTTCCAAGGAGATTTACTGTGTTTTTCTTGAAAGAGGGGAGTCTTGAGAGGCCGCCTGAGAAAGCCGAGGCCAATCCAAGGGGCACTCAGTGATTACCAGGTTGTTTTGGAGAGCTCCAGCACAAAGACTGGGGCAGGATCCTGGCGCAGCGTTAAGTACAGATGTGGGGAAGGGCAGTTCTCATAAGCAAACCGAAACATGACGTGTTGCTGCTGTTCCTGCCTTCTGTGTCACTGCAAGGAAGGGAGAAGTCGGCAGACATTTCACTAATGTTACAGAGAAGCTGTGGTCAGAAAGGGGAGCTGCCAAAAGGCCGGGCGCTGAGGACAAGGCACTGGCGAGTGTGTCTGACCACGAAAACAAATGGGTACCAAAAGGAGGGGGGAAAAAAAAGACATGATGAAAGGGAGCAGCGGAAGTAAATTGTAACAGCAAGTAATAAGAAATGTATCTTGGCTTTATCTCAGAGCCATGAGATACAGCAGGATTGTTGTAATTTCATACAAAACATCATTTGGAGAAAGTGTTTACATTTTTTCTCTCTTTTCTTTTTCTTTTTAGATTGATAGTCTTATTCATATTTGTGTGGAAATGATCACTTCTGACTCTGTGGCTTACCTATTAATTTTCCTGCGGTGGAAAACAAGCAGACAAAAATGCCCAGATTGCTGATTTTGATAGTCTGCCCTCTGAAACCACGGGAAGTGGTAGATTATTTTTTTATCAAAATCATTTATAAGGATGAAGGCTGTTCGCTTCAAGCCAGTGAAAAGAAGGGGAATTATGAGGAGTTATTTTTACTAATCTATTTAGCAAAGTGCTTTTAGCAGTGGTGTGATTGACTGCAAGTATCTAGTTGCATCAAAAGCATTTCAGATGCACGTGTCTTGATTTGGGTGTCGGAAAGACTCTAATATCCCACCTCTTAATTTTCATTTTGGAGTTCTGGGTCGCTTGCAAGGAGAAAAGACGTGCCTCCCCCTATGCTTAACAGAGGTCTTTTAACTTTCTTTTGAATCAGTTGGCTAAGTCGCTAACACCTAATTGATTAAAATGTAATTTCGAGTTGGCGAAAGCATTTCAGCCAGAAGCAGCTCAGATTTGCAAATGTGACACTGAAAGTCTCATGACTTTAAAGAAAGTCTTTACTGGGAGGGCGGCCGAGCGCTGGAGCAGGTTGCCCGTGGTGGTGGGGAGATTCTTTTCATCATTATTCTGTTTCCCCACTTGAAATTTCTTTTCCTATCAAAGAGTTTTTCACCACGTATATGAAATGCTTTTGCTGAGAGCGTTGCCTTTTTTGCTTTAGTGAAATGACATGATTTTGTCTCTAATTCCAGAGAGGGCCAAAAAAAGTTAATACAAATTGTAATGGAAACTCAGCCCATCTAAAACTAATGGAAGTGCTAGGTGAACACAAAAACCAGACCAAACCCATTCTGAACGTGCTTATAAGGAAATCCTTATGTGGGAAGAGGCAATAAACATGAAAATTTGCTATTGGTTTATAGAAGATTAATATTTATGTGGCATTTATGCAGTGATGATAAGGCTTATAAATGTGAATTGCTTGTGAGAAATTCATGATAAAACAAATATTCTAGATATGATTTTATTTTCATTTCTTTTTCAGAGGAGAAATGCTGACATTATTTTTCACAATGTCCACTTTATTGCCATAGAAAATTCAGTTTTCTTGTTGAAGCAGAGAAGGAAGGAAGGCGTTTTTAATTTTAGAACCCCTGTTATCCTTCAGCATTGCCATAATGTCATGTTTTCTATCTTTATATGTATTTATACACACACATGCATGCGCACACATACACACGTGTATGTACATATATATATATGTAGGTTGCCAACTAGTTTATTTAAGGCAAATATTTAGTTAAACAGATGGATCTTGCTTCGTGTTTAACTCTCTGGAAATGTGTTGTTCGACTTCAGGTGGCTTTCTTTAGAGTTTATACAGCTTTTATTTTTAACTTGTGAGATGGGATCGATTATCTTTTCTCTAGTTTTGCACGTTTAAATTTTGTTTCTTTACCCGTAGTAAACTCCTTCCTTTTCATCTCATCAGAATATTTATTATATCCTCTCCGTGCTGGCCCTGCTACCATCCGTGGTGCAGCTTGTTCCTGACGTGTGAAGGTAACGTTTAGGAGTTGAAGTGAAGTTATCAGAGACTTCAAGAGGTAACTTGTGTTCTAATCTTTTCTTTGCTGCCTTTTTCAGTCATTCCCAGCATTATAAGTGTCCCAGCTGGGATGTTGATAGCTCAGTTATGTGTTAAAGTGTTGCTTTTTAATCTGGCTGTAGCAGGTGCCCAGGTACAAATGTCTTTCACTCTCTTCTGCACAACGTCCCTCTCAGATGGGAAGCACAAACAGGAATATTCACACTGTTTCACTTCACTTTTTGGACTAGAAGATCTCTAGAGGTTCCTTCCAACTGTAACCACTCTGTGGTTCTGTGTTTTTTTGTTCTTTCCTGAGCAGCATCACCCACATAGTGAACCAAGGGCGCTGGCGAGGAGGGCTCCGATTCTGCCCGTCCCAAAGTCCATGTGGCGGCAGAGGGAGCCTCGCTGCAGCCTCCTGCCTCGCGTGCCTACATTCCCGTGGAGCTGAAAGCTCCAGCAAGGGCGTTTTTCCCTGGAATAGGTGTGTCCTGCTGCCTGTTCTGGAGGTTGGGCTGCTCATCCTCCGTGCTGATCCTGGGATATCGAGCCTGCTCCCTCCTAGGCTCAGTTATAAATCCCTGGGTTACTTTTGCAATTTGCCGCACTTTGGAGCACTGGCCCTGGTGACAACTCGGTCTGGTTTCCCTTGGTCACTAGCACAGCGCCAGCATTAAATGCTAAGTGGCAGCCCCTGTGCCCGCTGTCTGGGCTGTCTCTAATACATTAATCACTCCAAAGTTCCATTCAAACCCATTGATAGAAATTACGAAATGCAATTTGGTTCTGAGAATAGAATTAATGTTTTCTAATAGCTCCGAGCTATTCTGTGATTTATTGGTTCCACTGCTTGAGGGTTTTTATGATCTAAATTGGTGATTACAGATGATACACAACATTGTGTATCCTAAATAGGAACTATGTGTCTGGTGAAAATGATAATGGGCTTTTGTACCTTTTATATATACATTAGTATATTCAGTAGTATATTAAAACCTATTTTAGCAATCTGAAGATAATTTTGGCTATATATTGATGTTCCAAGCTCATCCAGTTTGTGAACTTGCTGCTATTCACTGCTTTTCTTCTGATTCCGTAAATACATGCTGGTGTCAGAACAGAGTAAAGTTTTATGGCACACCTGTGCCCATCTCATTAGCTACGTTATACCGTTCTTTACAGCATGCCTTTCATGTTGTTGTTATTTTAGAGGCAGTAATTAAGAATAGAATCCTATTTATCATTTTGGAGGAAAATTCAGTGTAATGAGATTGGGGACAAAAGTTTCCGAGGGCTGTCTGAGAGGATACTGGTTTTGTTTCGCCAAGTCCCCACTGCTGAAATGCATCTTACTAGGCATGGAGAAGACAAAATAAATGCCTTTGTGGATACTAGCAGTTTTATTAAAGTATTTTAATGAAAGTTTTAACTTACGTTCCTATTTTTACTTCCTGACTGTAATTTTCCAAATTTCTGTCCTGTGAGGTGAATGGACAGCACTGGGTTGCTTTTTCCATTTTTTTTCTCTCATCACTGGTATAGTAGGGTTTCATGATCGTTCCCAAGAAAGAAGGTGGCTTGGAAAGGCGATTTGGATGTTGCAGAAATTTAAAACCTCCTTGTGATAAAACAAAACAAGCAGGTGTGTGATCTGGAACAAATGGGCTTACATAAATTTAATCTTATGAAAAACAGATCTTCAGGTCCACCAATATGGTTTACTTTTCTTTTTGTTCTTCATAATGTGAAGATACATGATAAAAAAAAAAAAAAAAGAAAAAGTTAAATATTCTGAAATATTCTGTATATAAGTAGAAGGAATGGTAGAATGTTTCATATTAAAATAAATTATACTGTGATGTGTTTTTTTTCCTGTCTAAGATAATGCAAGGCATCATCCATTTCTTATTTATGGCCTATATATCTAATTAAAGACAAACTCACTTTAGACAAGACTGAACAAAGATGAACAAAGAAATCATATTCATTTTAGAATTAAAAATGCACTCAGGTTTCATGGCGATGACTCTTTCAAGTTATTTTCTTTATATAAATACTCAGATATGCAGAAATCAGCTGTTTTCATGGATGCCGGTAGTGAATCGAATGAAAAGATAATCTACTTGATTATCTACTTGATAATCTACTTGAGTTTGGAATTTCTTTAGAAAAATAATGGTGATATTAATAAGGAGATAACTGTTTCAAACATAGAATTTGATTTTTCTTAGAGGAAAGCCAGTTTGCGTTATCAAAATCTCCGAGGCCCTTTCCCTCAGCCCCTTCCCTCTCCCACGCAACCCTCCTTTCGCAGTTCGTCTAAATCAGATTTGTCTGCAGCCGTAATTGGTGATTATCTCCTAACTGCAAGGTATCGCTGGGCCTCTTTGGCTAATCCTATCTTGCTGGCCATCTCCAGTGACTCAGAGAAAGGCAAGTAAGAGACGGCTTGAGATGTGATTTCTGCGATCATTTTTCTTCCGAGCTGTAATTATGTCCAAGAGCTCTGCAGGTTGTGGCGAGAATGGCAAGTGGGCCTTAGCAAAGGGACGCACAGAGACTGCAGAACTGAAGAACTACCACCTTCCTCTGCATAAAGGCGAGTGGCTGTGACAGTGAAGGGACAGACACGTGTGGTTTTGGGCCTGCAACAGCAGAGAAGCTTTCAGAAATGTTGTTCTGTCTGATTGCTTGTGAGTTCCTGCATAACATGTTCATTGCTTTGAGTAATGAAGAGTTACAAGATGAAATACAGCTATTAAAAAAGTCCTTTTTATTCTCTAAATAAATTTAAAATGAAGAGTGGAGGTTATTTATTCTCATTCAGTCCTTTACCTTCTGCAGAAAGCCCAAGTTTTGCTTCGTGCTTGGTAAGGGCTTATGAACTCAACAGCCCATGCGCTATTCTGTGTTTTATTTGGTGGTCTTATAAAAGCTATCACTCCTACCCAAGCCCCACTTGCTTTGTTTTATTCATGCTTCTTGGCATCACTTTGTCAAACGTGACACAGGGTGTACAGAAGTAAAGCTCTTGTGAAAGATGCTGAGAACCTTTCAGGTGACCTCCGGTGAAGCTAAGAGGATGATTTATAATTTTATTAGCAAAGTCTTCTCCTCGAGACAGCTTCATTAGGTGTTTTATGGGAGAAGAAATCTTACAGGATTCTGCCACTTGCTGGTTGTTCCTTCACCCTAATATAGCAGGAGACAGGAGTGCAGCAGTAGGTGGCCAGGCTGAGTGGAGAGCTGTTAATGCAGGAGGAACCCTGGGCAGGGCGGGAAGAGGACAGCAAAATGGCAATGGGAGCGCATTGGCAGGGCTAATGAAATTATCCCATTTCACCTACCTGCATTATTTATTTATTTATTTAGGAGCATGGATTGATATGATAACTTGGTTGTTACGCAACATTGTCTATAAATCTCTAAAATGGTAAAGGTGCTTTTTTCAGAGATTATGCCCTGTGTGTTTGTAAAGTATTTTGTGTGGTGTTTTCACTCTTTATTGATAGCATGCTAGGAGGAAGAATCTTCATGTAACGTTTTCATAGATAAACATTTTGCTACTATAAACATATATGCAAGCTTCTTCCACAGCTTTCCCCTTTTCAGTTTGCCATACAATCAAATGATGTGTTTTTTTATTTTACATCTGTTTAAAGCCTTGTTCCACCTATTAAAGGGAAAAGTATCCTGGAAATCTGATTTTACCCTTATTGCTAAGGTAAAAATCCATTAATTCTTCCAAGAATGCATCTTGATGTATTCATCTATGACTATGTATTTTATGATATGTAGTCGTAAGAATTTACATATTATGGTGTATGGTGGAGTAGTTGGAATTTGGAGGCTCTTGGCCAGGCTTCTGCATGCAGAGTTCATTTCTGACTACTCTGTTCTTGAATCCTTTCCCTTAAGACGACAGCTAAAAGCCAAAGAAAAGCTGTAACCCAGCACGGGTTAGCTGGGTAAATGGTGGGTGTTGGTTTTGGTGACTTGCCTAAGATTGGCTGGGATGCAGCTGGAATCCAAGGCTGTGCAATGTTAACACAGACTCTGTGAAATTATCAAGTTTAACTTCAGCAAAGGTCATTTAAAGGAGGTGAGGAATTGAATTGTATTTTTGTCCCCCCCAAATATTGGAATGTCATAATGAAATGAGATAGTGTAGTATTAAAATGAAACCATAAATTATTCTGTTAATGATTTTTATTGATATTTTAAAAGTGATTAACGGTATTTAAACTTTCTCTTTTCTGTCAAATGGGATGAAATATAGATGTATAACCTCTTCAACGCTTCAGCGTTTCTTCCATGTGTCATTCTGCTCAGTGCTTATCACTAGGGAGTTTGAATAATCAGCCCTTCCACTTCTTGCTTATTCGGGCTATGGCCCTACGTTCATCATAATGTTCTTTTATTACAAACCGTCAAGGCAAAAACAAGCAAACAAATAAAGAAAAAATCGAGAGGACCCAAATTTTCTCCTGGTTGATGATTTAAAGTCACGTTCAAGACAACTTTCTGGTGTTTCACTTTCAGGCTGTGAAATCCAAATATCTGTTAACATCACGTTAACAATTCTTGTAATGTAACGTATAAAGTTATTATTTCTCTTCCATCACAATCTATAAGATTGGATGTTGAGGTGCCTGTGCAGGACAACTGAGTCTGCTTTGGCTGCACTCTTGGGTCTTTCAGGCAATACTACTACTAAGAGTAATGAGAATTAAAATTGCATGAGTTTCTTATTTCTTCATTGTTAACATAAAGAAAAATACTTTTTAAGAAAAGGGATCATCACTTGTTGTGAAGATTAATCAATTTATAATCCTTTGTTGGAATGAACAAATCAGAACTTCCTAACTTCCTTCAACTTCCTTCATTTGTGCCAGAACAATTTGTGGAAAAATTCCAATGTATGCATTGCGGGGAGAGATACAAACTGGGCATATGTGGGGAGTATAAATCTACCTGAGCTACTACACAGTAAATAAAGTTTGTGTCATTTTCTGGAAGAGTATCCTCTGTCTTTCCCCAGAGTAGGGGAAACTTTCAGATGCCAAAAAAATGCAACTAATACTCTCTTAGAGAATGTTTTTTTTTTTCATTAATTGACTAGCTCTGAGAATTTCTATTATAAAAGTTGTGCAATATATGTAATGTTTTCTTCCCTCCCCTTGCACTAAGTTACAGACGTTAGCATATGACTTGAAAAGAAATATTGGTATTTTTTTTGCCTGTTTCTTGCCTGTAGAAAAATCTTGAGAGGCTGAGCCGGGCACAGCAGGCAAATCCCTGACCTGTTGCTGTGCCTTGTACTTCCACCAAGACTATCAGAATGCATCTGAAAATGAAATTTCTGGGAACAAGTAACCGTTATGTAACTGAAAGCTAATCTTTAGGGTGGAATGGCAGGATGCTGCGTTCAGCATTTCCATTTCCAATACAGTTGTGTAATGATGCATGATGCTTCTGGCTGGTAAGGTCAAGGCGACTCATTTTGTGCTGAGGTGGGTTGGCTTTTCAGAACTGCTAACGGGATTCAGTAAGTCCTCTGGCCAAGAAATGCTGCCCTTTCTAATTGGGTGTGCGGAGTCCTGGGATGGGTATGTTCATGGATATGTTGTGCTGCATAGGAGAAGCACAGGGAAATAATAATAGTGAGGTTGGATTGTTTGAAGTTTTCATTCTTACATAATTATTGAAGTAGCATTTAAATGTGTATGTTTAATTTTTCAGTTTGACTTAATACATATTTAAGATGTATTTTTCTTAACGGTGGTTTCTTTGTCCCATTCGGGAAGCAGCGAAGAGCTGCCGCTTTTGGCTGGTCATTAGTATTCACAGCCCCGCCAGCCTGCAGTGCCAGCTCCGTCCCTTGCCGTTGTCACAGGAGATGATGGCACCAGGTTGCTTAGGAACCCTGAGGCACCCTCGCGGTGGGAATTATCAGGCTGCTCTGCGGATTCACCTCCACAGGCGGGCGAGAAAATTGAGTTTCGATACTGACGATGTTAATTCATTGCAAGTTGTTTTAGCAGCTCTCGTATGGCGAAAGCTGCATTTTCTTGCATTAGATATAGTGAGGAAATGCAGAGTAAAATATTATCTCTGTTTTATAACGGTGGTTTTGAAGGATGAGAGATCTGTCTGTGTGCACCTCTGAAAACCCAAGTCTTTATCGTTGTTGGCTGGATTAATCAAGGAAGTATATTTCATAAGCAAGTTATATAAATCTGGAGTTATTTCATGGTCTAAAATGACTTTTTAATGTCACTAGTTTTGGTCTTCGGTTTGAGAATATATTTCTTGTTTGACTATCCACAGCAATTATGTTTTTCCTGATTTTAGGAAATCTTTGATATTTTTTTCTTTAATTGGCCTAAAAATAGGCCAAGTCACTTAGAGTCATGAAATTCTTGATCTTCTTAACTATGAGTGACTTGGCCTATTTTTAGGCGAACTGTAATTATACACTAATGTGCTAGCAAAGATAAATGTAGCTTTTTATCACCCTAATTTCTAAGCATTCCAGTTATTACACTTATTAAATATGCTGGAAATGCATATATTTCTTCCCATGGGTCTGGGATAGACTTCAGTATCTTTTCAGGAGACTTAAATATTTCATGCCACTGAGATACTACCACACTTTTTAAGACACCAACTGTTATATACTAGGTCCTTGACACTTGATCCTGCTTTATCTTCCTTTCTTTATGCTGAACTCATCTCTTTATATCCCAAAGAGCAAAAAATCAGGTTAAAAGTAAAAGCTGCACAAGAAAGTGCTTCTGTAGAGCTATAAATGTTCATAACTAGTTTATAAAGCTTAGTCAATAAAACAGGAGAAAATAATTCCTGTAACTGTAGCTGTGTCAGTCTGGGAACAGACCAGGAAAATGGTGAATACGCAGGAAATCTTTCAAGGCTCACTTTGGCTTTCACTGTGATTTTAGTAAATATGAACGTGTAGTAATACAGTTCTTTAAAGTGTACTGCATGTTGATCATGAGCGAATTACTCTGGTGCCTGCAGACTTGGGTATATTTAAATTGAAGCCAAATGAGAATTCATTACGTGTCTGAAGTCATTGAATCCGGATTGTCACTTAGAGCAATTGTTGAGAAAATATTTATTGGGAAAAAGAACAATATGGAGTATCTCCTTTTAAGTTGTCAATGACATCTGTTTAGTGAAGCTGCTTTTTTATTTATGGTAAACGTAACAAAAGAGGGGAATATAATTCTAACGGAAAAGGAAATGGTGTCGCTAGCACTTTGCTAACTTTCTGTTGCCAGCTTTATCTCTTGTATCATCCAGCTTTATCTCCTGACTGTATCTCCTGTTGTTTAGGTCAGGTCCAGGTCGCAGGAGGATCTGATGGAGTTCCTGCTCTTCACTAGCACAACTTTATTCTCTGAATTTATCCATTTTTATTCCCCTCCAAAGACTGTGCTAACCCAGTCGCTTTTATATTTCTGTATTGGGCACTAGCTCACACTGAGAGCAGGGTGTGTTAGACTGATCTTGGTTTAACCGTGCCCTGGCTTCCCCTTTGGAACAGGTGATTTCCTTCCTCTCCCCCTCACTGGGGCTGCTGCTGCAAGTGACTGCTGGTTTTGAACCCTCCTACCTGTGGCTTCGTCTTCACAACCCTCCCAAGGGGCAAAATATTTGTATTCTACAGCAATGCAGGCACTTTTCAGTCCCATAATTTCTGATTAGGAAGTAATGATTACAAAATTCCTGCTTATAATTGGCTACAAGGTCAAGCCACTATTAATTCAAGCAGTTAAGCTGGAGCTGGAGCTGTCTGTGAGCAGTCTGGAGAAGGGGTTGGGACTGGTAGGGACCGTGTCCTGCTAAAGAGGGAGCAGAGGTTGGGCTGCAGAGCGTCACTTCTGGTGGCCCTGGCTGCAGAAGGGCAGCTCTGCAGCAGGGCCTGCCCAATGGGCGGCTGTGCCAGATATTGCTGCTCATCCACTGACTTGCACCGTCCCCTGCCTGCAGAAACCTCACCGTGCCCAGGGCCAGCGTGGGCTCTCCTGTGCCTAGGGAACAAGAGTTGGAGGGATTGTCTCTTCCCCTTGGATTTGCAAGTTTGCCTGTTCCTTGCTCTGGCTTTGCAGAGGAAACTCTTGGCTAGCCCAGCCCCACTGAGTTCCCACTCCTGCTCTCAGCTTGTCAAGCAGCTCTGTGCTTGACTACTTTGGATTCAGGGATTCCAAGTTTTCCAGTTAATAGAGTGCTTGGAGGATATGCTTTGGAGTGGCCAGAGCAGGAAGGCTAAAGGGGAGTGTATTTAATAGCTGTTAAATATCTTAAGAGAAATTTGTACTTGTTCATTCAAGACCTTGGGTTACTCAGATTGTGTATGGAAAGAATCCAGAATGAAAACCGCCCATGTCACTCGCTGCTAATACAAACTCGGTTACAAGTTGTGTCTAAATGAGATCCCAGCAGAAAACACAAACCCTCCTACGTGTGTTAATAAGAAGATGTCTCTTGGGTGCAGCTGTACATCAAATAAGACACAGACAGAGGGAAGCGGAACCAGCGCTATTCCCTGGGGTAAAACTGAGAGGAAAGTGGGTTGAAAACACACTCGTTTTCTTCTAAGTTAGTCTGTTCATCCGCTTTTCTTTCTCTCCGCTCTCCAATGAATCCCGTCTTTTCCGTAACCCAAAAGTAACGGGATTGTGTACAAGTGGAGCGGGATTTTCAGAGCAGCAGCCCAACTTCTTGCCTGGAGATGCTGTCATCTGCAGGGTTTGTCACAGGCAAACGGGGGGGTCATTTTAGCACGTTTGCCACTGGGTTTCTGAATCTTCCTGCCTCCTTCATGTTGGGAACCCTGAGCTAGTTTGTGCGGCTGCTGGAGGTTTCTTTGCTGCTGCAGGAGTAGGTGGTTGCTGGGCTTCTGCTCTGCTTTTTGGCTATTCTGAATATTCTTTCTCTGCAAAAGGTCTCAAAGGAATAAAATTCAATAAATCAAGTTCACAGCAGCTTAATGTGAACATAGAGGGAGAAAAAAATTCCAATTAGCAAAGCTTTGGTATTAAACTTCTCACATTCTTTGAGTCCATTAAATGGTATGTGCTTAAAATTGAGATGTAGTTTCTGCAATATCCAGGCAGTTACTGAGATCCTTTACTGGAGGCTGGTTGTCCGGATGGCAGGGGGAGAAGGGCCAACATGGAGCACTGATAAAAGCAGAGCTGTTCCCACAGGCTCCTTGTGTTCACTCCTGTGCTAAGCTGCAGAAGGAGCATATGGATCTATGGATCCCTCATGAATAACTGCTACTCTTGCCTCCCTTTGCTCGCCCTCCTTCAGCCATCCCAAATTAGGCTGTTTCCAATTTGTAGCTCTAGCATGCAGGTATCCTGCTAACCTTTCATGGCCTCCCTGTCTGTCACATGATCTTTGAAGTTGACTTAAAGTCACAATTTTATTTATATCTACATAAGTTAGGTTTTGGGTTAATTAGGGAAGTGGCGAGGAGATCACCTCATGCCAAGATAGTCAAAGCAAAATAAAACAACAGCAACAACCCCCTGAAAGCTTTTAGGATTTGTTCAAGTCCTAAATTCACACACAGTGTGTAATCTGGCATAAGAAATGTACTCAGGCTGTCCTTGAATATCCAGTGCTTTGTTCCCACTTATTTAGCAGACACCTTATCTTCAAGTTGGTTAAAAATGTTTCAAATACCGTTAGATCAGAGGAAAACCAAATACGTTGTATTATTTCAGAGCTAAGAAATGTGACAGTGGGGCAATTTTGAGATACAACTTAAAAATATATAGTATTGCTTTAAAAATGGTCCTTTTTAATGACTTCTTCATTTGTATCTCTCAAAGGAAACTTGCTTTAAACTTTTCTCTGCAATCACTTAGTCTGTAAACTTGACTTTCTAGCCTCAAGAAAAAGGTCCTAGGTCATACCCAGTGAAATCCCAGGAAGCTACAACACAGGGGAAACACCAAGGAAACAGTCTTGCAAGTTACATTTTAGAAGGTTATAAACTCTTGAAGAAGGACTTGAGGAGGGGAAGATGAAAAATCAATTATCTGGTTTGTCAGTTTTGATCTTTAACATAATAAACATAAAAAATAAGGCTCTTCCTGCTTCATTAACTGTCGTTCTGTTCTTTCTATTCTGTTCTTCAGCTTCTTGGGTTTATTTGTGGGTCTCATTTCCTCTCGTTAGAGTTTCCAGTTTTACTGCATTCTAAACAGAATTAAAAAATTCTATAGTGATTTTTTTCCTAATACTCAATACTAAAAGTGTTCAAAATAATCTGATTTCCATACTTGTTTTTACTGCTAAGTTTTTGTCGTACATTTGAAATGTGGTAAGTAATGAATTACAATAAAATACAGCTTAAATACCTTATGCTGGAAGAAAATGGGTATGCTAGCCAGTGCAAAAGCTAGAAATTGTAGCTTCTTACAAGTGAGTGCAAGCCTGGATAGCTCTAAACCATGCTGTGGACATGCTGCTGAGGACAACTACAGGCACACTGATCACTATAATGATCATGGCCTGTCATAAAATGGGATTCAGCGATGTGCTGGTTTTGGGATGTGAATGAAGCTCTTGGGTTCATCAGGGCCCAGCACTGCGGGGTATATGTGGGACCAGAAGTGCTGCTGGCCTCCGAGCTGCACGCTGGTCCTGTAACTTAGCTATAATAGCAGGGATATGTGTGTGCACATGCACAGAAATGTGTATGCACAGTGTATGTACACACCCAAGTACAGACAGACACACAACGTATTTCATTTTCTGTCATGTCAGAAGGTACTTTAGGGAACACTGAACCGAATTCTGGTGAAGTTTTCTCTTTGTACCGTCAAAGAGTTAAATTTCTGCAAAGGTAGAATTGAATTCCAGTGCTGACTTTCGCGTGGTCTTAGTAAGGTTGACTTTAGGAAATGAAAGAACTCTAGAAGAAGAAACGCTTTCCAGTAAACCAATTTTGTGTGTGTGTAGAAACTATATTGCCTCTTCCTGAGGAGCACAGAATCACAGAATATTTAAGCTTGGAAGGGACCTCTAGAGACCATCTAGTCCAACCCCCTGTTCCAGCAGGGACACCCAGAGCACGGGGCACAGGGCGGCATCCAGGTGGGTTTGGAAGACCTCCAGAGAAGGAGACTCCACAACCTCCCTGGGCAGCCTGTTCCAGGGCTCTGTTACCCTCACAGGAAAGAAGTTCCTCCTCAACTCAAGCAGATACCAAAGGAGTTGGTATCCAGGATCCAAAGATTCTTGTATTCTTGAGAACATTTTGGAGATGCTCACTGCCCTGAACCCTCAAAACGTGTGTCTGGGTTAGAGAACCTTCCCTGTTGTGTGCACAGTGAAACCTGCTTCGTTTTTTTCCTCCAATGGAGGAGGTCACAAATGTAGCTTGTTTGACGTACTCCAGTTTGGTGGCATCATTGGGCTGTACCCAATCATCTTGACTGCTTCATACACCAGTTTGAAAGAGTTCGTATATCAGTGACTGCCCTGTGTGGCTCTGCGTATTATTATTTGGGAGCTTGTGCTCTAATTGGAGCAGAAATTGTGAAACGTGTCTGACTTTTCCTGCCAAAGAGAGTTACTAATTTCATTTTGTGTTTCACCATATTTTTATGTAATATTTTTCAGGAGAATGATTTTTTTGTTTCTTAAACAGTACATTGGGACTTTTTTTTTTTATTCTTTTCCCTGGCATTACAGAAAATTTAACTTTTAAGCTTTTTGTCCAGAGTAGTAAACTACAAAGGTTTACTAAAAATAATGGTCTACTAGCTGAAAAATTCCTTATGGCATCAAAAAAGGAATGGTAACTTGTACATTTTCCCCTTGTATACATTTCTCATTGTAAGGAAGATTTATGATTGGTAATATGACCCTGTGAGTTCCGCCACTTGCTGCAGAACATGATTTCAGCACCTCAAGCAGCAGGAATGATTGGAATGCATGTTTTGCATTTTGATTTCCATCCAGTCACGTTGACCTTTAGTTTCTTTTTATTTTTGTCACGTTTGCCTTTCTTTATGCTTAATGTGTATGAATATTGCTTTTTCTTTGTATTGATGAGGTGTTGAGTAACTTCTGTCTTTGTTTGCTGGGATAACTAAATGCTTTAAACCTTTATTAAATGCCATGTTAGATGTTGTATTGCTGGAGTGGGCTTGTGTATATATATTAATAAAACCTCCACTTGAATGTCATGCTTAAATCAGAGTGTATTCTCTGTGTTCCTCTGCTCTGCATTTCTGGTAGGGTTCAGGCTGCTTTCATTGCACAGGCTGAAATGGAAAACATTGTGAGAAGAGGGAATATTGATTTTCCTTCTCCTACTTAAGCAGCGGTTTTCCAAGTGGCAGAGCTCAATTATATTATCGTGGTTATGGGGCTATTTAATACAGGCCTTTTTAAGCAAAGCTATTCTGGCCAGTAACGTCTTGTATCTTAATTAAACGATATTGTGAGGGCAGTTGAATAGAATGTACATTTGAAAATGTAAATATCAAGTATATTGTACTAAGGCTTATCTGTTAAATAGTGTTAGGTTACAATCCAGATGAGACTGCTGGGAGTAATAACAATTGTTCAGCCTTTTCTTTCTCTCTTGTCGCTGTGTAATTGGATCATGACGCCGCCACTTTGATAACTACTGGAAAGTGCAAATTAGAGTAAGTTAGATGAGAGTGTATGAACATGGTATTTAAATCTTTAATTAATGAGTTGGCGTAAGTGCTCTGCATGAGGTCAGCCTCTAGGCCTCGCAGAGAAGTATTGTCAAAAAATTTCATTTAATGTTAAGGAAAATGCTGTGAGAGAGGAAAAGGCTTGAATGGCAAGGCCTGCTCAGTCACTTAAAGGAATTAAAAGCACTTATTTAAATAGGGGAGAAGCTGACAGTGTATAGCATGGTCCTCATTTGTCTTTGTCATAGCTTGTGTTCCATACATATTCACCTTATATTTTGGGCTAGCCTGACCTTGAGGCACTTTTGTGTGTGGGTGTGCATATGGAGATAAACAACTGAGACATGTTTCTGTATCTAATAGTTTGTATCTAATACTTCTGATATTAATCTAATATGTAGTATCTAATCTAATATCTAATAATTCGATGCTTTTGTATCTAATAGTTTTAGGAAATCTTAACAGTTTGGAAAGAGTGTTTCTTTTCTATCTGCTGTTTAGCACTTCTCTGCTCCCATTAACCACTGAGGATGGTTGTGAGCTCTCAGGAGTGCCTGGAGACACTGTGTCCTGCCGAAGATGCTGCAGGGTGCCCAGCTCCTGAGCCTTAGATTAACACCTGCCTCAGAAATGGGTTTAGAAGTGGTAAAAACATACTGGTATGGTGTGCAATATCACTGTGCTATTGTGGCGATCACAGAATTGTTATAGTTGGAAAAGACCTTCAAGATCATTGAGTCCAACCGTGAGACCTTCAGCACCGTTCCTGCTAAACCATGTCCCAAAGTGCTTCTTCTACACGTTTCTGCGCCAGAAACAGCCTGCATCTTCTGTAGCATCATGCTCGTGCTTTCCTACCTGCTGTGCCTTCCTACCTTGGCTTAGACTGTTTGAGCAGCTCTTAAGTCTAGAATGTGACAATTTAAATCTCTTTGAAGATATTAGAAGGAAGCAACTTCACCATAGTTGAGCAATCAAGATAAGATGAAGACTTTGTTTACAGGGTATGTAAATGGCCCTCCTGTTGTCCAGACCTCTGGGTTGTTTTGCAGGATGTCACCTCTCTGCTCTGAGAAGGCATGATAAGGGTGGCTGGAGCAGTGATTCTTCCTTAAATGATGCATAGATGCGAATGGGGAAAAACAAACCCCAAAGACTTCAACTTTTAAAGTTTGCTGGTATTTATTTACCTTCCTGATGAAAATACTTGATTGATATTGTACGTATTTATGTCACAGCTGCCAAATGCTGCTCCAGTTCTTTCTTGGCTGCCTGTGCAAGTCTGTCACAATTCAGACCCGTCAGATTTCTGGTGTTTTTATTGTCAGGAAGAGGAAGCCCATGGGAACGATCGATCCCCAGGCAGAAGAGGCTGCCTCGGGTCAGCCTTCCTGCTGCATGGCAAACACTTGCCTGCTATTTAGAAAACAGGCACAAGGCACCTAATGTTATTTCATGAGGCAGTTTGAGACCTTTTAAGAAGTTCTGTTCTCCATTAAAACAATATTGTTTGTAAGCTAATTTAAAAGAAAAAGAAAAAGAAAAAGAAAAAGAAAAAGAAAAAGAAAAAGAAAAAGAAAAAGAAAAAGAAGAAAGACTGTTCAACCCCGGAACAGTTACTCTGAGCACTTTAGGTTTGGAACATTTCCTGATCTGTCTAGGACTTCAGGATCTTTGTCAACTTAAGGGTCCCAAATTAATCAAACTTGAAGTGATGTAGTCCTGCAGGATGATTGAAGTTTTGTGAGCATGCTTTTGAAAATAAGAATCCTAATTTTTGCAGCTTGCATAACATAGGACATAAAGATGGGTCCCTTTTCTCTCTCTTTGGTGATCTTAAAATTTTGTTAAGACCTAGTTTTATCTATTGTTTGTTGTCTGTTGTTTAACATAAATAACTGAATATCATGCAAATGTACATAATATAAATAGCTCAGAAAATGGAGGGGGAGGGGGAAAATTTGACTTAATTATAGCTAGGATTTTCTGGAGGGAAGGAAACCCATCAGTACTGAGCCATCAGTATGGGCGTTTTGAGAGCATGTACTTTGTGTAGCTCCAGGAGCCACTCTTGATGGAATAAGGTAGCTCCTGACTGCAATTTGCAGTCTGTGTTGGTATCTTCCCATGAGCTCAATGTCCTCTCCCAAGCAAGATTCCCATTCCTGTCTTTTGTTAATTCCTCATTAACCATGCAATGGGAATGCAGCTTTGTTGAGAGCGTATTGCCACCCAAACCTGTTACGCGGGAGACAGTCAGTGGCAAAGACAAAACAGTCTGTAGTCCAGTAGTTCTGTGTGGATCTATAAGCTGACACTAACAAGTGATAGGGCAGTCTATGATGTGTAACCACTTCTGGGTAATTCTCGTTTGCTTACTGGTGGGATTGATTGTGTTTTCACCAGCACTAATGTCCAGAGTGCACAAAATGAGAAATGATGGAAAGGGGAGAATAAGAGGTTAGGGGAAATGTGCTCTGCATCGTCAAGCTGGATAGTGGCATCTGCTAACAACTCAATTGCTGACAGTGTGCTACAAATAAAAGTAACCTTTTATACTGTGGACTGAGGCGGTGCATCCCAATTCTTTTGACCTTTTTGCATGTCAGTAACTGCATATGCTAGTTGGCCTATTGAACTTGGGTGAGTTTTCTGCACACATACAGTTCTACACATCTGCAACACTAGAGGTTCTTGCTGACTTTACAGCAGGAGTCACAGTGTGCGTGCTCTTCTTCCCGGTATGCTCCAGAAGGGACTGGCAGGGTGAATGGGAAGGGTGAGTTGGATTGCAATTAGGCTGTCTGCTTAGGGACATGAAGCACTTGGGCAGAACCAAGTGCTGAACCTGCACTAAGCCCCAGAAGATGGGAGTTTTTTTTCTTTTTTTCTTTTCCCCTCCCAACAAAAGAAACAGTTTCTGTTCTGTTGTAGTGTCAGTCTCGTCTAGACCCTACTTGTATTTATCCGAAGGGGCTCCTGCTTTTAGGAGGAGCCTACTCCTTCCTGCGACGGAGAGCGGGGGGAGCAGAAGCCTGGCCAGAACGGGAAGGGTCTGATCCTTTAGTGTCTGTGTTGGTGTGTGAGGAGTCGAGTATTGGATGGCTTACGGAAAACCTGAAGTCAGGAAAACACACATCAGGTAGTTGCTCTGGCATAGGAAATAGGATGTATTTCTTGAATCTCTGAATATATTCATGTTGCACTTCTCAATTTTTTTTTTAAATAGAAATTTACTTCTAGCCTTAGCTTTAATTTTTTTTTTTTTTTTCCATCCAGGGACATCTTGGATATTAAGAGTAAATTACCAGTAAAGCTGAACGTCAAATCTTTTTTTGATATATGGAGATTAACATCCTATCTTAAAAATCACAAAAACCATAATCTGTTACAAGCGCTTTGGATATGTGATTTAGTCCTCACTAATCAAGAGAATTCCGACTTCAGGGTGGCAATATTTACTCCTGCTGTGTTCCGCACACAGAGTGAGAGCAACAGCTCTTGAAAAAGAGTCCAGGAGCTATTGGGTAGTACGGCCTAAACTCTATTTTTATTATTTAAGGCAGAGGATTGGAGTTAGGGAGTACTGTGGTCCATATGCATTTTTTTTTTCTGTATGGTTTGACCCCCATGGGATTGCCAGAAAGCCCGTGAGGTGCCACTGTCTCGGTTCGCTGTTTGAGTGCCGGGTGAGACCTTCTAGCCCACGCAGGCGTCACGAGGCTGGACTGGGTTGTTCCCGAAGGTCTGTGGGGCTCCCACGGTGGGGCTGCCGTGGGAGAGGGGAATGTGCAAGGCTGACCTAGGCCGCCAGGTTTGGGTTGTCCGCAAGGCTGTGTCCACACGCGGAGTGTGAAACCTCTCTGCACACACGTGGCCATGGCAGAAGGGCTGGTCTGGAAACCAGCTTGGCCCTTTGGTATTGATTCTGACCTCTTAAGCCTTCTCCAGGCCAAATACAGAAATTGCTTATGCTTGTCCAGGCCTCTGATGTCATTTAAGTAGATTTTATGGTGGGCTCTAATGGTAAATATAATGTCCCTATAAATAAATATCTTACCACAAATTATTTTTGCACAGCTAATTCTAGCATTTGGAAACATGTTTTCTAGTCTTAATTTATCCTTCTTTAAAGGTTCACATCTGTTAAATTTCATTTTTACATGCATACCAGCCCTGCCAGTGAATATTTTCTGGAAGCATTTTAAGCTGTATTAACACAAGTTCTGCTATCGTGTTGGTATCTTGCTACTGAGACGGATGTGCTTCCCTTTGTGCTCTCCTTCGGTTACCAACTTCTGCTGGGGGAAGGAACTCTTTAAGAGTTGCTTTGAAGGCCTGTACTGGTGTCTTCTGGGCTGCACGATCTTAGATACCTGCTTTTTCTTGTAGCTCTTAAAAGAGGCTTTACAAACTATTGGTGAAATGCGTCTTTGTTAACTGGCTTGAAATTGGTGGTCAATAAAATACATTGACTTGGAGACAGCGATGAGAGGTCTGCTGCATTTTTGGGATGCTCTTTGTAGCCCTCCTATGAGATTTATGTTCTACAGGCAATTAAAGGGAACCTGAAGATTGAAAAGTTTGCACAGTATGAGATAGTTAGGAAGAAGCTTTCATCTCTGTCAAATTTAGTGCTGCTCTTGAAGTAGTAAGGAAGAAAATCCCCTGTGGTTCTTGGAGGAAAACTGCAGATCCTCAACATTTCCATTTAGTACAGGAATGTCCAAAATGAAAGAATAACGACTTTGGACACATGCAGCTTCTTTTAAATATTAAATCAATTTTAACTGAAATCTTCCAACAGATGTACAATGTCATATTAAATTTGTTTTCAGTATGTCATGCAAGAATTGTAAAATATCCTTTTCAAGCAATTATCAGTGTATTTCTGAATCTTTTAAAAGCAATTAGCAAAAGCAGTATTTCTAAATTATCTGACACATGTCTGATAATGTCGAGATAAAGACATAACTTCTACTTTAATATCGAAATATACCAGTATGATGTGATACGACATTATGTGTAATATGATAGTCTATGACATAGGTGCTAATATGTTTTGCATTGATTCCACCATTATTCTCTAACTTCCTTGATTAGGTAAAGATTTGAGAAATGCATCCGACAACAACTTTGGGAATGTTCAAACAAGCTAGGAAGTTTTTAAAATTTCATGTTAGATACACCTCATTCTTTCAGTCTCTGCCTGGCTTTCTGTCAGTTACAATTAGTTTATTCCATCAATTATGATTAGTGTATATCTAGTTAGTACTGGGGTGAAGCCAAAGTTCAATTATTATGACAGAAATTAGTTATTGGGAATGAAAAGTATTATATTTAAGGTACCTTCATTTTTAAGTTGTGGTGAAATGGGATGTGCCAGAGTTTCTTACATGTAATTTTATTCATACAAAGTCAGTTGAAGATTAGAGGACTGAGTGCAAAGAAAATTTAGTCTTAAACAAAAAACACAAAAAAATATGGAACGTAAGGGCGGGTCTCTATAGGCACTTTCTCTTGGTCTTTTAGAATGTTTTGCTGCCAGCCTTGATCTGCAGAGACCTCTAATAAATTATTTATTATCATTAAGAGCAGTTTTAAGAAATGGCTGAAATTTCTCTGGAGAAATGGGCTACGTGAAAGGAGACATTGGGAACTATCTGACTGTGCTGCTGTGAGGTGCTCAACCTACCTTTGTGTGCTGAGCCCAAGGATTTTTAGAAGTGTTTGATCATTAGAGTATTGAAAAGGTCATCATACGGCATTGTGCAAACACGTAGCAAATCTTGTACTTAATGTACTCATGCCACAACGTATTGCCAAAGATTTCAAAGTACTAGATATATTATCAGAGCAAGTGGACTTAGCATGAACTCGGAAAGATGCCTTACGGGGGAAAGCAAATGCTTGAGAGCTTCGGGAAGGGCTGCAGAAAGCTGCTCTTCTGCCACACATGCAAAGTTCAAAGTCCTATGCCCAAGGATGCTACCTGGTTCTGACTGCTGCGCTCTGTACATTACTGACAGGACGTTAAGTAGAGAAAGGAATTTTCAGATGGAAAAATTAAACATTTCTTCCATGTATTTGCTGTAGGATTTTTTTGTGAATGTGCCAGTGTGTATATGTATATGTGTAAGACGAATTTTTCTTTCCTTGTGTTTTGGACTAAAGAAGATAAACCTGGCACCGAGATTGAATATACCTAGTGGAATGTTGGAAATTTCTTAGCCAAGCTCTATTTTCTCCTATTTGTCATCTTGAAATAAAAAAAAAAAAAAAATCATGCACATTTTACATGAAAATTATGTCAGAAATGAGTAAAGAAAAAATGTTTTGTTTGGATTTTATGCATAGAGGTAATTAGGGTTCAACAGGTACCTTGGAGAGAGAGCGATAATGGGGGCACTTGCAGAGGTATCACATTAGATTCTTTGCATGTGACATATTTGAAACTGTGTCCCGCATGAACAGCCACCAGCCTTCATTAGCAGGCAAAAACCTGGAGCCATTGATGGAGTGTGGAGCACATCATGCTTGGCTCTCCCTCATGGCTTCAGTTTTAACTTCTTCACCTGTAGCCCTAAAGATCTTTTGAGGGTCTCTGGACCCACACCTCGCTACAAGCCATGGCTTGAGAAGCATAATGTGAATTACCTGTTGTCATCTTGCATGAACTGTGGATAATTAGACACTGCTTTTCTAATGGTGGGGAAGTTTTCTGGATGCTTTCCATTTCTGCTACACCGTGTGGAATATTTGCTTGTTGTGTAGCAGCTGTGGATTTCAGGCTTTGTTTTACAGCTCTCTATATATGTATTTTTTTCTTTATAGAGAGACCGAAGAATCATTGGTTTAATAAAACATTTTCAATTATATGCACACTAATGCACTTTCTTTTATTGCTGAATTAATGGTACAGGCATAACCCCTACTGAATTTGTCAGTCCCAACCAGCCATAAAGATAAACCAGAGAGCTGTGATTTTTAGCAGAACATTTTGAAATATGAACGAATTGAAAAATGGCTGGTATTACAAATCATGCTTCTCTAAGGAATTGGTATAAAATCCTACTTAAATCTAATATACAAACTCACATAGATCATGTGTGAACGTTTCTGAACAGTATCCACATCTATTGTATTTTTCTCCTAGCAGTATTTTCTTCAGGAGTGCTTTTTGTGTTGTTCATATGTGCGCTGTTAGTCTCGGTAAGTGAGCAAGGTTAAATTATATTGCTGTCCTGGGAGTCATCCTTTTTATTGTTTATCTGTGCATTTTTTGGTGGATGAGTAACTCTATTAAAGTATAGAATAACAATTTAAAATAAAGATTGCAGCTCTTTCTTGGTTGCTACTTGAGGCATCTCCTCCTCAGAGCAACTGCGAGGTGTTTTTGAGGCCTCCTCGTTCATGAGGAAGCCGTGTTCTTCGACAGCGACACGGTGCTGCTGCTGTGCAACCAGCAGCAATCCTGTGCATTCCTCCTCTGTACTGAAAGCTGAATATAAACGTGGGCCTACGGGCTTTGTTTTTTTATTGTTGCATTAAATCTTTTAGCGCTTGGCCCATCAGTCGAGCTGAGTCGAGTACCAGCTAATGGTTCTTGCCAGGACCCGTTGACTCTGCTCGAGGACGTGGGTAGTTTTCAGTTTGCTTTTGGAGTTGCCTGTAGTGGCATGGAGTTTCCATGAATAAGCACAAAAGGATTTATAGAATTAAGAGAAGCATTTTTGGGGATGGGAGACCAGAGCTGACTACCTGCTTTGGTCGGGCCTCGAGGTAGAACTGGTGTTTCTGAAGGTCAGGGTGGTTCTGGAGGGTCTCAAGGCTGCTTGTGGGTGTCGCATCCTCCTGCCCTTCTCTCCGGAGCGGTGGGGTGATGCCGGTGCCCCATGGCTGCACCCAGGCCGCTGCGCTCATGGTGCCGGGCCAGCCTGGCGCCTGGGCGGCCTCCTTGGGGCGGCTGCTGCCGCCCTCAGTGCAGGAGGCACCGTGTGGTGCAGGTGGCCGTTGCTGTGGGGATGGGTGCACGCGGCACTCGCCCAGCACCCTGTCGTGCTGGTGCTACAGCTCCTTGTTGTTGTTGTTGTTTAATGGAAAAAAGGGAGAATTGGTTGGGCCAGAGGGAAGCAAGTGGGAGTTTAATCTGGACAACTGCTGTGAGCATCGCACGGCCATTCGTGGCCTGAGCTAAGCACTGTTTACATCAACAAGTCCCACTCAAGGTCCTCAGGTGAGAGGTGGAGCAGCCTCCTGCTTTATTCAGTTAGAGACTTGGGGAGTGCAATGCATCTAATGGTATCAACTGCCAGGGCAAAACTCATTAAATACAACTTCTTTTTTTTTTTCCCCTTCCATCTTTGAACTGTGTCACAGCTATCTTCCATTTCTTCACTTTTTGAATTTTGCATAATACCCTGTCTTTATTCTGGATTACTGGGCAATTCTTTATTATTAAATCACAGAATCACAGAATATTCAAGGTTGGAAGGGACCTCTAGAGATCATCTAGTCCAACCTTCCTGCTCCAGCAGGCACACCCGGAACATGTGGCACAGGGTGGCATCCAGGTGGGTTTTGAAGACCTCCAGAGAAGGAGACTCCACAACCTCCCTGGGCAGCCTGTTCCACTGCTCTGTCACCCTCACAGTAAAGAATTTCCTCCTCACCTGGAGACGGAACTTCCTGTGTTTCAGCTTATGCCCATTACCCCTCGTGCTGTTGCTGGCCACCAATGAAAAGAGCAAAGACCTGAAAAGAGCACAGGCCTGAATTTAAAATCCCTTACTTACCTGGAAACAGTTTTACTCTGTGATGCTCTTTTTGTGTTTAAATGCAGCCCCCTTTTTTTTAAGAGGAAGGGATAGTTGCTCTTTACTGTACTAATAAAGACCTAATAATACTTGAGTCAGTGATGGGTGGTGGTGTTAATAACTGGCAAATAAGATTTCAGCCAATACAGGAATGTCTGTGAACTGTGAAATGAACCACTTTCCTTCTTTTTAACAAACCACTTGGACATCTTATTTCCAGGGAGAGGTAGTAATAGAAAGGTTGGGGGGGTTGGGGAGGGGAAGAAAAGTGTTTTAATAAGTCACTAAGAAAAGCCATCATTCATAGAAATGTTACTCTTTTGTAACAGAATAAATAAATCTGTTTTCTATTTTCAGGCTTTATTTATTCTGGCCATTGAATCCTGTGTTTAGCTGAAGATTAAAATCATTCATCTAGGAAGGATGTGCCAACTGCACATCAATAGGCTTTTCTATTTTGCTTGCTGGAAGGAATCTTTCAATATTTTTCTTGAAGTTCCTGACCCAATAATTATGTGTGGCTGTACTAAACAGTTTTGATTGTGTTTTTTGCAAGTTTGTGAAAGACGTATTGGCTAGGTAGAGGATAGATGCCTACAAAAATCAGGGATTTTATAAAAATTCCTTGCTTTTTTAGGTAATTTCATGCTTTTGAAATGGCAAAAGACTTACCCAGAGAAGCAATAAATAGGAAAAGCAAAACAACAATGATAACAAGAGAACAAGTGAACCAAAACCACTAGGATGGAAGATGGTGAAACAATGGAGGGGAAAAAACATGTTCTTTGTTTAAGCTAAAAGATTTAATCTGTGATGGTTTTCTTTAGGCACACTAGATTTGTTTTGCACTTAGCTTAGAGTAGCTGAATTCCTTTTGAAACTGCTTCTAAGAAATCTACACAAGGGACTTTTCTGCACATTTTGCTATTCTTCTTAATGTCTTGTCTTTATTTCTTTATTTCTCACCTTTATTTCATGTTGATTTTGGAACAGTATTGCTGCTTAGGTCCTGCTTAACTTTATCCACAAAGTGGAAACCGTAAAGTACAAAAACAAAAGCAAAGGATTTTTCCAGAACAAGAGTGTGACACAAAGAATTCCAGTAGATGAAGTCTTTTGTAGAGTGTTTTTATTGCCTTGGGATTGAAATATCAAGTTGTTTTGCTTTGTAAGGAGAACAGAAATTATGTGCTCCAAATTCAGAGGGTGAGGTTATGCAATACACAACTGATCTGTTTTCAGAGGCTTGTGTTTATACGAACAATCTTTCTTTTCTTTCAAATTTAGCAGTCTCTGTTGTCAATTATAACCATTTTTTAGTATTTTTACCTCAGTCTGCTCCTTTTCTCTTCAAAGTGTTTCCCATAGTATGGAAATAAAAAACTCACTGCCTGATGCATGTGATGACATTCCTAACGTATATCTTACTATAAGGATGTATACAATAAATATTCTTTTGTCATAACAGAAGACTTAAAAATCAGTTTTTGGTTTTCCACTTTTGGTTATCGTTCCTGTCCAGTCTCCTGGTTTCTACCTATAGCTTTGACAGTTGGCAGCTGGAGATATTTTGCTACTTATGAACAGTAGAAAAAGATGGGGAAGAAATGAATTCTTCCATAATTTTAAAATCTGAAGCTGGAGGAAAAAAATGCCAAGGAAACACTGGAGGCTGATGTAGCTGAAGCCCTGAGTTGGTTCCCCATATGTGAAAGATGGGAAGATAAGATAGGGAAGCTATGGAAGCCATAGAAGTTAAGCATCTGCTACAGCCACATACCCTGCCCAGGAACAGAGAGAGAAAAGACAGAGAGAAAAGACAGAGATTCAGGGTATTTTGGCATGCTGATACTTACTGAGCAAGGAAGAACTTTTTGGGAAAAAATATGATTGTGAGACAGGAAGAGATCATTAAAAAGTCACTGTGATACTGCTCCGTCTGCAATGTAAGTATCATACTGTAGATCAAGGGTAAGTGGAAGAGTTTTTCCAGCCTTCCTGTGCATCTCCATGTGAGTGTGTTTCCATATTAATGAGCCAAAGGTTCCAGTTTACTGCACTGAATTTTCAGGGAGACTTCTCTCTACTTCCAACATAGTGAACAGGATTATTTTACTATTGAATCTTCATTTTTGAATAATTCAAGTATCCTTGTCAATCCAAGTTGTAAAAACTGCTTAAGTCTTCTGCTTTCTAGTGGAGTTTTGTATTCTGCTTAACCCTGAATACAAAATAGATATTGCTTGGAAGGATAAACACATTAGTAATTGTGTAGTATTTAACACTCTGGCTTAAGATGTTTTGTCACTATGTTTTTCACTATTGAAGCAAGATGCTAGAAAGAAACTTTAAACAAAAAGGTTTTGCTTTTCAAGAGTAATAAGCAATATATGTATATATGATATATATATAAAAATAAAATGCAAGTTGTAGGTACCATGTTAATATTTTTATCATGTGTATAGTAGAAATTTCCTTTTTTGTGTGTGTATGAAAATTCTAATTTTTTAATGTGTATATGAAAACCTGCTGAGATTTTACTCATCAGATTATGTGCTGTATTTGATTGTTATGGGCTATAATTGTACCTAATATGGTACTGAAATGTCTAGAGATGCTGATAGTTATAGGAGGAGCTGGCAAGCAGAAATGTGATGTGGGTGAAATATAAGTATATAGACAATAAATACATTCTCCCTCTGCAAGGTTTTCAGTTTTGGTCATTCTTGCTATAAAGCTGCATAGTTAAAGAAGAAATCTTGTGAATTATTCATGTTGTTTTAGCAAGCTGTGGCTCAGGGCTTTATTACCTGGAATGTCCCTCATTTATTTTGTCCACGTATTGAATGTCTTGAGCAAATGCACTCCAAAAGTTCTGGGGACTTGTACTTTCCTTGAGGTTGTATTCAGATCACAGTATAATAACTGCGGTTATAGTTCGTATGTGAATGTTTGTGTAGATTGAACATATTATAACACTTGTATTTCACCATTTTGGAAATAATTATACTGCTACTATTTCACGAAGTCTCCAGCCTTAGGGTTAGTGTCATTGTGCCCTTTCTTAAAGAGCTAATTTCATTACAAACCGTCTTGCTGAATGGCGGAAGGAAGGGGATCAGAGTGGAAAGCAATGGATAAAGGCAATGCCAGAGCCTCTGCAGAGAAATTAGAGTCATTGTAGAAACAAATAAGTGTTTTCCTTCTACTGGTCTGCAGAGGGACTCGAGGCTTTTGAGAAATGTTAATGGCATCAGTCCATTCCGAAGCCTAAAGGCATGTTTGAAACCAACCTTCCTCTAATGTCGTTTCAGGTGAGGAAGTTATTGGTGCAGATTCATTTACTTTACCATTAGACTGACAACATTAATCATTTTCTAACCTTGGGAGTCTGAGCAGGAAACTAGAGAGAGATGAGATATGGGGACCTTGCTGTTGGACATAGGTGTCACCGGGAGCTGTGCTGGGTACTGGGCAGGGGCGCTCTGGTACGAGCCAGTGGGTACATTCACCCCTGGACGTTGTGGGTCTGCTTTTAGGCACAATAAGCTTTTGAATGGAGTGGGAGGGACAAAAGAGAGCGTTTCATTAGATTACACAGTAAAAGTGCCATCGGTCACGCTGGCATTACCGATGGTTTAGTGTAGCTGCCAGGCCTGCCTGCCATTATACGATGTATTTTCTAGACTAGTGAGACTCTTGTTCTCTCTTTATGGCTGGAATGAGCATTCTTTGTAAGTATAAGAAAGATTTGAAACAAGGGAATTAGTTGTCCATTGATATGCACTAGTCATGCTGAGTATGGCTGAGATTGGTAACACCTCTTCCTTCTTGCTTTTGGTGTTTGCCATGCAACCCATCAAATGTCAATGGTTGAGAAAATTATCTTTCCGCTCACATTTACCTTTGCAGTTGCTTTCCTTCAGCGCAGTACTGTTCCTCTTCTGTGTTTGCCACATCTTTTGCTCTTCATGTTGTTCATCCAGATGCTGAGGCGGTTCCTCGGGCTGTCTGGAGGAACTGGGGCTGGAGGAGGTTGGCTCAGCCCTGCTCACTGCAGTGCAGTGGCCCAGGGCCACTGGCCCCAGCAGCAAATGACTGAGCTACCCCAGAAGGTCTGGAAATAAATCTCTTAATTCCCGTCCTATTAGTTTCTATTAGTTTAGGCCCCCATCAATATGTTGCTTGCTGATTTCTGAGGAGTAACTTAGGTAGGATCATAATGTATAAGTGAAAAACCATTATATCTTAATACTGAATCCTCTTAATTTAATCCTTCAAAAATATTTCCATGAATCCTTGAGTAATTTCTGTGTTTCTTATGGAATTAACTACATTTTAAAAATGGTTATAAATGTATAATTTCTAGGTAATATTGGGAAATATTGTTAACATCATTACTTACAAGCTTCTGAGATGCAGTTTACGTTTCTTTAATTCAATTTGGATTTTCCTGACTTGGCTCATTAAAGTCCCTGAGAGAGATTTACATCAAAATTAATCATATCAATGGTTGAATTGCTCAAGTAACTTGGAGAACTCATTTTTTAATTAGCTAGTAAGATTCTGTTTAGATAGCATGCTTATGCTTCAAAAACTGATTTGGTATAAACCCTATAGATTTTCGTTACGGAGGACTTTCACTGTCGTAATGGCCTCTGTCAAGGACCTTTGAAAGGGTATTGTATGGATACTTCATATTTACATTTCCATAGCTTTAGTTACTGAGAACCTCACTTAATATTGGAAATTTCTAAAAACAAGTATTGTAATAAAATCTTAATAGTCACAAATTCTGTTTAAATCGTAAACTTCTGTGAAAAGAAGAAAAAAATCAAAACATAAAGGAGCAATAGTGCTGTTGATGCCTAAGGTAAATAAAAGACTTTTTTTTGTGTTCAGAAAAGTTACTTTTTCAAAGTTACTTTATAAGAATCAAAATAATATGTGTTTATCAAAACTAGTAGAGTTACAAGATGTTCAAAATTTTTGGCTGAAACAATGCTTTAACAAAATCTCCTTTGATCTTAAGTGAGAATTTTAGTTCTGCAAGACTGTGATGTTGGGGTAGGAAAATAAATAATTTCTCCCTTTCCCAACCCTAGTGCTTGCTCCTAAAGCACTTTTTCTGATATGTTTTTTTTTTTTTTTTTTTTTTTTTTTTTTTTTATTTTTTTTTTTTTTTTTTTTTTTTTTTTTTTTTTTTTTTTTTTTTTCCCCATTTTGCATACCAGAAAGCCATAGATTTGAGGTTCAGGGTTCCTCTTAGATTCCACATGTCCCTCCCCTTCCCCCCTTCTTTTGTGGCAATGTAAATCAATAAAAATAGTGAATATAATATTGATTGTTATAAAGACTGGTTTGGAAGACATGGTACCAGGTTAATATCAGAATTTCTGGGCTTTATGCAAAAACTCCTAGTGGTGTCATGGAAAGTGAACATGCAAACCGTATTTGCAAAGTACTTTGATATATGCAAAAGGTTTTAAAATATTATTTTGTTCTTTCTTCTGAAATGATCAAAAGTACAAGCTGATATGATTTATAATAATTAAAAACAGGATTAGGTAGAAAGAAGAACACTACAATGTTATGCCCTGCTGTGTTATTTTCACTCTAAACAGATAAGGACTGAAAATCCATCATTTTGCCGATCAGGAGAAAACACTTGGTGATGTGACTATTGTGTGACTGCGAAAGTTGGATCCTCACAGGAGGACGTCTCCCCTTCCTCCAAACCTGCCTAAAAAGAAACCCGTCAAAGTTCAGGGCGCCTCTTTATTGTTTTTGACAGTGTTTCCATGTGCAATGAGACTTTTCAGAAAGGAGAAGAGACTTGAAGAAAGAGAACTGAAAGCATCGAGAGTGCCTTGTTTACTGGAGGTAACCAGAGTCCCCACAGCAACCTGCGCAATGTGTCTGTACCGTGAGCAAATTGCATCAGTTGTGGTTTCCCTGGCGTTGTTGCAGAACCAGGACTGGCTACACGAACATGCTTATTTTGTGTGAGAAATTGTTTGTGAGGAGTGTTGTGTGTGGCTGCCGTCGATACCAGTCCTTCCAATATGAGCAGCCGTTAGGCAGGATTCTGTCAGAATTTCTGTTAGTGCACAAAAGGCAGTAATGCAGCTTTAAAAATTACTTTATTAGTAGAAATAGTATTTAGAGTTGAAAATAGATTCACTGAAACTTTAGAAGTAAATAAGGCATTTAAATAGGAGGAAGCCTCATTCTTGAGGACATCAGATATAAATCCTGTGTGTCCTGTCTGCTTTGGAACATGTTTCGAGGTTTGTATGAATGAACTGCCTATACATTTTCACGGAAAAAATGAAGAAAAAGACATGTTTAGGTCCACAAGATAGAAGTTTTACTTTGAAATGCAACATGCTTGAGAAGTTTAGATCTGATGAAGATCAGGTCTGAACAAGTAACATAATAGCACTGGTTGAGTGCCATTAAGACTAAAAAGTCTTAAGAAAGTAGATTTTGGATAATCCAGGAAATTGGATTTAGATAATTTTCAAAAAAAAAAAAAAAGTTTGAAATATTTTTGTATCGGTATTATAAATTAGTATTTAATGAATAAACCGTACAAAGAGTCTAAACCCCAAAGCAGCATGAGTGCGTAGGATGTTCCTGAGCTGGAGGTCACCAGGGAATGGAGAGCAGGCAGTGGAACTGCCCCGCTCTCTTGGTGGACACTTAGATACCATCAAGGCAGAACAGTGGCACAGACTGACCCAGTGTGGCTGTTCTTCATGTCTCATTTTCTAGAAACATTCAAGAATTGCTCTTGCACATGATGCTAGAAGGCGTCAGTAGACTTAGCTGCTTAAATGTCAAAACAGGCAGCTGCTAAATGTTATTACATAGTTAATTTGTTTTAATCCCAGCTTTATGCGAACATTATGTGGGGATGTGATTTCTGCATCAAACAGTATTGGCCCTTGTGGAAGCCTTTTGAATACTGGGATGCTCAGAGAAAGCCTTCAGCACCTCTCACCTCGTCGTTTGGGCTGCCCACCACCGTGGTGCCCTGGTGGGGTGGAGCAGGAGATGCCGTGTGGGCTGCTCATCACCCCTAGAGCCACACGGAGCACTGCTGTTTGAGGATGTGTCCTCGATCCTGCCGAGAGTGTGCGGGGAAACAGGAGCTCCTGCTGAGCTTCCCTTTCCTCCTTTGCACCACTTCCTTGTCCATGAAAAAATATTTCCCTCTCCCATTCTCCATTGTCACACAATGGTTCTATGTTGTACTTGATGCTTATATATATCCACACTCACACATACATGTATGTCTGTATAGTTTTAAATTTTGTGGAAAAGCGATTTGAAAGTGATGACTTTTGTCTAGTCCTTCTGTGTTTATCAAAGAGAAAACCAGGCAAATCAGAGATCTTTCTTACTGTGAATTCACTGGGCACTGAAATGACCTGACATGGCTGATATCTGTATTTAAGGGATAAAATGTAGATAATATTTGCTATAGGTAATTATTTAGATAATGTTGCTAAGTTACTTCCAAGGAAAACACAATTGCTTACTCATCAGGACTTTGATTTAGAAATAATATCCTATATCCCCTTAATGGAGTAGTTGAGATGTTTCAACACAGAAAAAGATTTTTTTTCAGTAATGAAAATAAATAAAATAAATAAGCACATCTTCCAGCAAAAATGTGGAAAAGTAGGGGAAATATTCTTGCTTTTCTCTTCCATTTCTAGCTTTTCTTCTGAATATAGGGCTAATAACTTCTTGCCGTGTTCAGAATATTTCATTTGTGTTCTGACAGTAATAACAGTATTTTATTTGGCTGTCAGGGCCCTCTAAGATGGACAGATAATGTGTTCATTCTCTGGCCAGTGGGGAGAGAATGCATTAACTGTTGAAAATGGTATGAAAAGAATGAGAGCTAGTTAAGCTGATTTTAGAGAAAATAAAAGCAGTCTATTTATTTCAGTGGTTTATTACAAGCTGTGGGTTAGATAGGCACTGGTCCTTGCTGGTGAATTATAAAAACAATCCTTTGTGAACACAGGCATCCACTTATTCGTGAGGTGCCGTTACTTGCTTTATTGTCACCTGTATTTTGAGGGGTTTGAACCTTTCTGTGTCCGTGCTATAGGAAAACTAAATGCTAAAGGAAAGTCTGAAGTGAAATACAGCCTTTAAAGGTGAGATACACTTTTCTGGGACTTGTGGTGTCAAAAAAGTGGCTGATAGTGGCCCCAATGTGGGGTGTACCGAGTGGTAGCTGTGTAGGCACCTTAGTGAGTTTCAGACTCTGAGGAGCCTCACTCGAGGATACGGAATAATTCATCTGGAGGTGTGGAGAGTACCTGGCACGTGTGCGGAGGCGAGCAGGGACTTGAGCAGTAGGTTTCAAGTGCTGCAGCTCTGTATCCATCACGAGCGCAGTGCAGTAGCAGCACGGCAGGCTCGTCACGCTCAGCTCTCGCTGGGTTGTGCCACGTAGGACGTGCAGTATGGGTTTGCTTCCCCTGACTTTTTTGTTTGTTTTCTGGTTGCCCAGTTGCAGCCAGTCAGAAGATGCTCCTGATTTCTGACCTGATGGCAAGGGCATGGGGGAAGAACTGCCACCCTTTTATCACTTTGGTCCTTGTTGTTGCTCATGTCTGCCTGAATCTCTTCTTACCTCAGTCACTAATTAATCTAATGCTTTTGATTGTAAGATGTTAATAGGACATGGCCCATGTATGGTATTTTAAAGTATTTGTTAAAGTATTTGTCTTATCTCAAAAGACCAAAGTAGATAGATGGTTATTTATAGACGACCTTGGATGCTAGGCCTAACCAGCCGCCTGGTTTCATTGTCCCTCATATCTCCTACAGCACTACAATGAGCCGTGTCCTAGTTAAGACAGCAGATCCTTTCCTGGCGTTTGTCAGAGCAGAGTTGGGATGCTAAGTGTGTATATTCACTAAGGATCACAGGGTTATACTCGGTTGCCTTACTAGGTTGTGTCTAACCTGCAAATGGGAATTGCCTGTCCCTCTGTGTTCCTGGTGCACGACGGTTTTGACCCAGTGTAACAGAGGGCTCAGTGACTGAGCAGAACCTGAAAAGGGGAATGAAACAGGAGGGTAAAACATGAATTTATTTGCTGTTTGGGTGACGTTTGCAATGAAACTGGGTTGGGCAGCCTGTTAAATTCATTTGCAGTTATTGTCTACACTGTATATTATTTCTGAGGGGTTAACACATCTGTATGTTCACAGCATAACCTGCAGGCAGTGATTATGGAACATATGCCATGTTCACAGTTTTGTAACAGGCCTTTTTTCCTAGCTTTTCGTATTTTAATTAAAATGATTCTGTATCGCATAGTTTTCCATATGACATCAATAAACGCTTGACTGATTGCCTCTGTGCCTAATGCAGCTGGACACTTGTCAAGATCATCTGAGGCCTTTTCATGTATTTGAGACTAAAGACGCCTAACTGTCCAGATTTTATTCTGTAGCCTGTTCATTTATTACTTGAGCACAGTCAACTCTGGTTAAATTGCTGAATCAAAGATGTGAAAATGATTTATCATGTCATTTTGATGCAGTTTTGATGCTGCTTCAGAATGAAGAGTTGATCATGGAATGCTTGATTTTAAAAGCACTTCATATTTAGCCTTTGTTTCCCTTTTTCAGGCCAGCTTTTAAACATGAGCCTCAGTGCACAAAGAAATCAGTGGGACTGTATTAACAGTCAAATCAGTATTCTGTATTTTTTTTTGTAGCCTTCTACTAAATTGCCCTTTGATTTGGGCCATGTGGAAAGGTGACACAGCATGTGAAGTTCCTGTGATTGAGGTCACGTTTGTTCTCCTTTGTACAGAGGCTCTGTAGATGTTAATTTTTCTTATATGTTGTAAATGGTATTTGATGGTAGTTGTCATCTTTGTTAGCATCTAGTAATTTTGTAATTGGAAATAAGCTCTTTAGTTCTTTTAGTGGGGTTTTACTTTGTTCTGTTCTTAGCTGCTACTCTGTATTTCTCAAATTGCTTTGTAGGTGAGTAACACAGAAGGATATTTATGTTGCCTGATTTTAGGCATCTGATTTGTGCTAAGTTATGCTACAATCCTTATGTATGCAGCCAGTGGAAGACAGTTACTGTCCTCCAGAGGGCTGTTCAGGGTTAAGCACTATAAATTCAACTGCTGGTATGGAGAATCAAGGCAGACCAGCTACTTCAGGCAACAAACTTAGATTCTTTGTTTACGTTAAGGAACATTTTCTCAAGAAAATATTTTCTCAAGGTCAAATTGCTAAGTTAACTCTGCTGCAGAGCAAAATCTGGGTGGGACTAGCTGATCATATAGAGGAGTGTGTTTGGTGCATAGATGATGTGTAGCACACATACGTCTGCGTACTGCGTGGGTGACAGGCTCTTTAGTATTTCCCGCTCTCTCCTGGCAGGCTGCTCTGCTAGAATTCTTTAAAGATCCTAAACTTTGGGATATCGTTGTCTTGCCGAACATTTTCTGAAACAGTACTGCTTTAGTTTTAGCTGTTGTTTATGCCCAGTTGCTGGTAGGAATGCTTGTTTTCTCTCAGGGAAGCAGCATAGCTCGACTATAGTCCCTACTTGCCTTTGTTCAGTTTGTAAGACCGGTAGTCAGTGCCTGTAGCAAATAGATTACTTAGTTAATGCTAAAAGTAAAATTATTGTGTGTTCTTCCTTTTCTTATTTGGCAAATTACACCTCAATCAGCAGGTGATCACAACCAACCTCCATTTACCAGCTTTGGCCATTGGTCCTGCATATAGCCCATGCTCCCCGTGAAGTGCCCTTTCTTGTGTTGATGTTGGGCATCTCTGCTTTCCTTGCTTTTGAAAGGAGCTTAGCAAATAAATGATTGTCTGGTGGAAACATGATGGTCTCCTGCCCTTGCACTGTGCTGCCTGGGGCTCCTGGCCAGCATGCGCAGACTAGGGCGCTCTGCCAAACAGCCCCTGAGCTCTTGCAGACCAAAGAGTTTGAGAAACTGTAGGCTCAACCAATAAGGTCTGAAGGTTTTAACTGTTGCTACCTTCCTACCTGGCATAATTGCATGAAAGACATGCTGGACTTTTTATGAACAAAACCAAAAAAAAAAAAAAAAAAAAAAGGATTAAAATCTTTTCTTAGTTTCTTTTTATAATGTAAAATATATATATAAGGTTCAATGTGCTTCTTTTGAGAATTAATTGCAACTTGACTGCTTCAGTTGAGTGAGTCTTTTTCTCATCTCAGCTTTTTGAATTGTGAAATATATGGAAATCCTACACTGAAATGTTCTGCTTTTGCTGTATTTATTTCAAGATTTTATAAAACTCAAGCAGTCTGGAGAAGTCTGGTTGCATTAATAAAGTTTTAATTGATGCCATTAGTAGTAGAGGCATTGTTTGCTGAGTTCTGCAATATTACTGAATTCCTAGGCTAAAAGAGAACACAGGGAAAAGGCAAAAGTGCTGTTAAATATCTTTTATTATTTTGGCTCTTTCAGTGTAGCTTTATTTCACAGAACTTTGCACAGTTGTATTCTAAAATAATTTTGGAAATTTATCTCAATGCAGAGGCTCTGATGCAGGATTTTCTTCTAAGAGTTGCTTGCTGGAAGTTGGATAGAAAAGTACTTTAATTTTAAGTGGGATTTATAAGGATCAGCAAGTGTAAATTAGATTCTAAAGTACTTCCAAAGCAATATTTAGAGCGGCCTATATTGAACTGTTTATTGCTTTTGCTCACCAGCCTCCAAAGTTATTTTCGCTTTGTTTGAGAGAGGCTTGTTGATGGATCCAAGCTGTTCTGTGCTCTCAAAGACGTGCATACTTTGCATTTCTGCACCCACCCTTTCCACTGTTGTCCCACTTGGGTGCCACAAGCTGCACTGCGTGCACAAGGACTGACCTCAGCAATGCCCAAGGACACAGGCCGGACCCTGCACCTACTGTCGTCCCAGCCCTTGTTTTGGGAAGCACTCGTCCTGTGCTGCTTTAGGTCTGTTTAGGCATCTGTATCCTCTACTCATAGATGGATGTATATGGTGTCTTTGCTCAGAAGAGATCAGTGGCTGAATTAAAAACACCCTCTTCAGCTCCTGCTGCTTTTGGTTCTGCAGTAGAAAACACGAGGCCCATGGTAATACAGACAAGGTTTGGGGTAAGTCGTAAGCAGCCTCACGCACTGCCCTCTGGCTGCAGGCACCTGGGTACTCAAGGATAAGAAAGTCCATCCCAGCCTTGAGCCCTGGTGATGGGACTGGAGCGGGACTGGCAGTTAGAGAGCTTCACGTGGGGCTAAATGTTGCCTTGTGAGGAGGAGACTGTGCTCGTGCACTGCAGTTCTGTCCGAGGATCCCTCATGTAACAAAACCTTGATGAGATCTGCTCAGGTATCTTCAATATAAAGCATCCTGAATTCCTGCTGAAGGCAGGAGCTGATGATGGACTCAAAATAACCATCACAAAGTCATAAATACAGCCTCTGTCAGTGCCACAAACAGCTGAGGAACGGCTAAAAACGTGGATGGCGATGGCAGCCCATTGGCAGGGGTGGACACAGGGCATGAGGGTACGATTTCCATGGCAGCTTTTCCAGGAGGCAGGATTAATGGTCCTCAAAAGAAATAACTGCCTTGCCAGACCCAGCACAAGTCATTCCTTGAATTTCCGCTATAAATTAATGACTGTTAAACCCCACAGCGAGGGGTGAGGCCTGCTTCCTGGCTGAGATGTATTGCCGTTATCTTTGCACAGGTGACATGTGTGAGCTTGAGCCCAAAAGCCTTAACTGCGGTGCCCCAACAGCCCTTTGATCCTTCCAGCCGCCCCGGCAGCCTTTCCCTGCCCCGCTCCTTGCCCCGTCGCCCTTGCACGTGCCGTACGTGACCGTCCTGCCTTTCCCTTCTTGGGAGGGTTTTGTTTTCCGCTCCTTTCCTCCTCTCTCCCCCGAACGTGGGGAGCTGCTGAGGCGCTCGAGGCGTTCGCCTTGCTGATCTAGAGCAGGTCCGAGGCCCTCACACCCCCATATCCCCACCCAAGGTATCGATACCGCACCGCGCAGAGAGGGATGCTTACTGGAATATAGATACCTCTTTCTTGGGAACATAGTAAAATAATGCTAAAATCAGCTATGTTTTATTCTGATAGGGCTCTAATAGTGTTTCTGCTTTTATGGCCTGAATATTAGATATTTATGTTTGTGAAGATGTTTTTCTGTAAGTGATTTTCTTTCTCTGCATATAGGATTTTTACTTTTGCTATTGAGGTTCTTTTTGAAAGAAAATGAAGTGATTGGCAGTTAAGTGGTGAGCAAGGCTGAACTGAGGAGGCAGCACAAGGACTGCACTTCCTTGCTGCTCTTTCATTTCTGTTTGCTGCTGTTTGTTTTTGCCAGACCTGGGGAGCCCTGGTGTAGAGCAGCAACTGCAGTTTCTGTGTGTGGTTTCAGGGCACATCTAGTAGATCTTCTCTCTGGGTTGAGCTTTGCCCTGCTCTCATGCCCATGTGGCCCCGTTAGGTGGAGCCGACCATCCGTGCGTGGTCTGTCCCTGCAAAGCTTCTTGTCGGATTTATGTCGCCTGTTTGCACTTTTAAGAGATGCACAAACTCAACTTTGTGAATTAATCCCCTTTCCTTCTGCATTAGTTCTTGGAATTAGGCATAAAATGAAACTATTCCATATTTGAACCTTGAGGATTTATCTTTCGGAGTTTTAGGGGAATCACCACAGGGTTTGAACCTTAAACACTTTAAGTAAAGGAGCAGGATTTAACATTTTGATTTAGATCAGCTTAAGGAAAATATCCTTTATCAGTGATCTGTAAATTGTATTAGTTACAACTCAGAACACTTTAGAAGTTCTTTTTCAGCCTTTTGTCACTTCTTGTGAGGGATTTCATCGTATAGCAACATGGCAAATTGCCCAGTACTCTATTAACGTAACAGAAGCCACAGTGGGCCAGTGCTTCAAACCTACACACCTGAAGTTAGAGCTAAACAAACCCAATTTCAGTACCCAATAGAGGTTTGTTTGTAACAAAAATGGATTTTGCTGAACAATCCTATAGTCATTCTGTGCTTCTGGAAGTTGGGCCACTTTTAATGAACCTAATATTTAACTCATCCCAGTTGAGTGTGCTTGACATTTTGGAAAACAAAAAGAAAGTGAGGAGGCAAACTCTCATTTCACTTCAAATTATTTTAGTATTTTCATATATAACCATGTACATCTGGTTATATCTGGACCTGCAGTTAGCATCACTCTGTTTGCTCTTTTACTTCAGCAACCAGTGCTGCAACATATACAAAAAGGTGTATTTCACATTATCTGAGCTGCCATCAACGGAGAGAAGAGGAACAACTGGAGAAATATGATCCATGTTTGGCTGGGTGCTTTCCAGACCGCCCCTGCGGCTCGTGGCGGCCCCGGGCAGGGGCTGTGGGGCTGGCTGTGGGGCAGCGTCCTGCCCGGGCCGCGGAGCTGTACACGGGGCTGGCGTGGGCCGGCAGCTGCCCCCTTTGCTGTTGCTCTCGCTCCTCTGCTCCGTTGGATGCTCCCGTGTCTCCCTTCTTGCACTCTGTCATTTTGCACTTTGGATTGTTAGGTTATGTTCCGTTTTGGACTGTGCTCTGCCCAGGATCTGTGAGGTTCCTATCTTATGAATTCCTGCCAATTTCTGAGCCCAGTGTCTGTTCCAGATGTTATCCAGATGCTCTGATTTGGGAGCCTTTAAAGACATGACGTTTCTGATTTTGCCTTTCTCTGGATCCCAAACAACCTACATCACAGGTACGGTTTCAAAAGTGTTAATTTAATAGTTAACAACAATAAAGTTCTTCTGGCAGCAGTACTTCTGACCACGAGAGTTTTTGTAATTACTGGTTATGCCGTATGTAAATGAATTCGTTCTGCTGAGGGTAAAGTTACTTTTGTGTTGCTGTGGCTAGATGGAGCTGTCAGAATGCGGAAGACAGTTTGATTTATGGGCGAAGGCCATTCGCATTAGGCTTTCCTGGTTTGTACTATTCATTATAGGTATTTACAGGGCTCAGTGTTGATGTCCTTTTACTGTGTTAGCATGGATGATAAAATATTTGGTAATTATTTTGGAAAGTAGAGAAATCATTTGGGATATAGCAATTAAGCACAAAGGGTCTGAAATAGGATTGTTTTCAGTGAGATGCAAGATTATTTTAAAACAAGGACATTTGGAAAAGTAACACATGCATAAATGTTTCTGGTTATGTGCGTGTTTTCTTGTATTTGTGTGGTAGAGTTGTTTTAATAAGTGAATGGTCTTCAGGCAATTTAAAAGGAGTTATGCACATCAGAAAAGGTGACCTCATGAGGAAGATAAAAACTATTCTCTGTAGAAGCTATGTTCTCTCTCATTTTTATTCTTTTCCTTTTGTTATTAATTGCTAGGATGTTTTAATTAAAAACAGATTTGGAGGTATTATCTGCTTCTTCTGTTTAGCCCTTTTAAATGTTAATCACTTATGACAGCATAATTTACAGCGCAAACTGTACCAGCCCTATGCAATGTGCCTTTGATTTGTAGAGTGCCAAAATTGCAAACTACCCCCCTACAAGCAATTTTCCCAAAGTTGATACAATAGAAAAACCTGGTAGAAGAACTGTGAACAAGGACATTTTTTTTCCAGATGACCTAAAATTTAAATGAAACTTGATGTGGTGAAGCAGAAAGGCTAGGCCTGGGTGGCTGGAGATGCTGAAGAAATGTCTCCCACTCTAATGATGACCAGACTGAATTCACTTTTTTTTTTTTTTTTTTTGATATTCCTTTTTTCTTTTGGCTAGAAGACTCTTAGAGAAGAGCAGAAAGCAAGGGACAAATTTCTAGATAGCACTGAGACCTCTGGAGAGCACTGGGACCTTTGGAGAGCGCTTGTCCTACAGGGTGATGAGCTGTGCAAAGGAACAAAGAGCCTGAAAGTAAAATTCAGTCGTCAGGATGCTCTGGGAACAGGAATGATGTGAAAGCTGTAGCGAAATAATGAGGGATTTTAAATGAAATATTCAATTTCTCATTAACTGCCCTTGGTTCTCCAGTGTAATGGCTCGCTGCTTTTCCTGAGCTCTCGGGATACGCTCCGGCGCAGAGCCCGGCATTGCCGCGTTCGCTGGGAAGGGCAGAGCGGCGGCCGCCGTGGAGCAGGCCCGGGGAAGGCCCCAGCCGGCCGACACTCGGGCCTGGGGCCTGGCGGTCGAGACGGGCCGACGCAGAGCCCGCTGGCCGCGCCGACACGCACTCCGTGGGGTGGACCTTACCCTCTCCTGCCTTCCTCCCTGGGCCCCAGCTGCTTCCCCTGCCTCCCGCAGCCGCCAGGGAGCTTCCTCACGCTGCCCGCAGCTCTGGACACGTTTTGCTGAAAATGTTTTTAAACAAAACTTTATTTTTTGTGTATGTATTATACACATGGTTGCAAGTCAACAGAGAATTGCCCAGCCTTACTCAAATGGGCATTGACTTAATAAACTAAACCAAACAGACACGGATATAACTTTATAACAATAACATATATTTTTCTTTATAATTTGCCAAGGGAAGAAATTCAGCACACAAGTCTCCCCCATGCAGGCTGGTTTTCAAGGGCAGACATAGCCGTAGATAACCATGTCTCCCCTAGCTATTGAAGAAGAAAAGTAACGTTTTTTTGTGCTGTTTTTTTTTAGGAGGGGTTTGGAACATACTTCAACAAATCATTTTTCCCTCCACCTCCCCACCCCAACAGGATTCAAACAAAACTGAGACAAGTTTCAAGCCTTGTCTAACATAGCAGCTGTGAAGGAGACGAAGGTCTCATAGCGAGCAGGTTAGACCTCAGACTGCTGTAATATTTCTTGGCAATAAGATGGGCCTCTTAGAACCCTCTTTTTCACCCTCCCCTTTTTGCCTGTATTGTTCTTCCTCAGATTTTTTTTTTTCCTTTCCCTTTGCTATAGCTCTTCTTGTTTTGCAATGACTAAAGAAATCATTGTAACTCTAAATAGTTGCTATTTGTAATTCTGCATATATTCATACATAGGGATAGTTCTCTAAGCACACTGAGAAGATAGTCAATAGAGTTATTTTTGAATATATACTAATAAAATTTAAAGAAAACTATAACTGATGCAGAATACCTTTAGCTCAGTAAGTGCTATTCAGAAGAATGTATGTATTTGTAGGTTTAAAATAAGTAATCTTTAGCTTCATAAGTCAAACTGCTTGTCTGGTGTGACATTTCTGAATGGATTCCTTGGTAATCAGATTCCACACACTCTTTAACCTTGTGCAAAATTTAATGAAAAATAGAGTTACTACTGAATATACTGTTTTGCCAGCTCAACAAAAGATGTTAAGTTCTGCATATTTTTGCATAATGAAGATAAGTGTTGACAGTGTAATAATCCATTTGCAGCAGATAAAATCATTCATGATTTTAATAACCCTACAACACTATTTGAGTTTAGTGGGAAATATGGAAGTTTCAAGCCAAGAAGTGGACCCCAGTGTCCTGCTATGGAGCACCAGCTAGTTACAACTCTAATTTTCCTGGGAGAGAAGAGAAACGAAGGCTCGACCAGTTCAGAGGAGAAAGGGAAGAATTAGGATGTCTAAAGAATGGAAGTTTCCAGTGAAGACCTCGTCCACAGGTTCAAGATAACCTGTTTTGGCAGAGCTTGTATCTCCTTCCTCAGTCTGAGTATCATATTTGAATTCTGTGTGGGAAATGCATTCATGTTTATGAGCTCTGTGAAGCTAAAGGGTTACAATGCAGTATTCCCAAGCTTGTTCACTTGGAATACTTGTGCATGCAAACGTAATTTCTTTTATGAGTGTTGCAAGAAAGGAAGAAAAAAAAAACTTTTAAAAAGTAATTCTGGGATGCATCTAGTGATGGAGGTGCCCGGCTCACTGGATGCCACCGTGCAGGCAGTGCGCGGTCTGCAAGGGCAGTACCCTGTGCACAGCAGCCAAGAAGCAGGTGCTTGCTGGGGGAATATTAGGGGCCTCCTTTGCTGTTAAGTCCTACATTATGGAGCTACAAATATTTGATTTCAAGTGAATGTGTTTTGAAATTGGATGCGACGAGTGAGTTTTTCTGCAGGTCTCCGTTGTTGCTCTCCATTACTTTCTGCTCTCTTCTGGTGTCAGTGTTTGTTTTCCAAAGCAATTAGAGGTCAGATCTGAAAAGTCAGATCTCAGACAGCTTTTAAAAGCGGACTTTCAAAAATATCTTGATATCTAATTTCTGCTAATTTTAAGAGGAGTTGGTACCTCAGGAGTCTTTCTGCAATCTTAGCTGCCAAGTTATGATTGAAAACTGCCCCTGGATCATTTTGAAAATGACTGTGGTGTTAATAGCCTTGGTTTTAATGAGGGCCTTTGGGATCTGGCATCGTGACGCTTAACCTGAGGGTGTCTTGTGTGAAGTAGATACGGTCCCTGTCCATGCCCAGCAGGTTAGAGTGTGTGATAGATGCACAGACTTCTGGATGTAGATCCTCTGTGCAGAGGTTGCTATAACCTTGTCAGCGACAGAAATGTTTAGGATAGATGTTTAGGAAGAAAGGTGCTGCTGCTGCTGGTGGGATCCCCTCCTTTCTACCTTCTGAAACTTTACAGATTCACAGAGTGGTTGAGGTCGGAAAGGGCCTTTGGAGATCATCTAGTCCAACCCCCTGCTCGAGCAGGGCCACCTGCAGCACGTGGCCCAGGACTGTGTCCAGGCAGCTTTTGAATCTCTCCAAGGCCGGAGACTCTGCAGCCTCCCTGGCCAACCTGTTCCAGGGCTCAGCCTTTCTGAAGGACATCCCAGCTCCACGTGGTGCCACAGAGCAACCGTGGGGAGCCAGGGAGAATGTCCGGGAGTCGCGGCAGGAGAGGAGCAGCCCCGGGCGCCTCCCAGGTACCCGCTCCACGCAGCCTGGCCTCTGAGGACACACGTGGCTCCCCAAAGAGCCCTACTTATTTTATCCTTTGGTTTATGAGGATAGTTCAAGTGGATTGTAGGTTAAGTTGCCCTGTTTTCATTCCTGTTACATTTAAAAATACTCCATATAAAAAGTTACTTGCAAGGGAAAAAGCAGTTGTTTACATTTAAGACTTCTTTTGGAGCCTTGTTATGCACAAAAAGAAGAATTTAATTGTTGACTTGCATTAAAATGCCAGGAATGTGTCTGTGACATTTGTTAATGCTAGATAATGAAGTTAGCTAAAAAAACCCACACCTATCATTGTTTTTGAGGTCTCTAAAAAGTTTCTTGCGACAAAATAAAGTGTTATACTTAAGGCAAAAGGTACACAGAGTTTTACCTTTTGAATAGACCTTGACAGTTGATTTAAAATAGATTTAATTTAATAGATATTGTATTGTACACTGAAGATAATTTAGGCTAATGTCAAGGACAAGTGTTATCTATTCCTTTGTTGTAGTGAGGTATTGAAATAATGAGTGGAACAGAAGGGAATCAGGAAATGTTTGAAGTTTTTCATCTGTGTCTCTCGATGGGTATTTTTAATCACATTCTCCTGGCTTTTGCATGCAAATTGCACTGAACAGTACATAGTATAAAAATTAGCAGTGGTATTTCACAAAATCTAGTTTCTTGAAGTTTAATAAGCTTGCAAAGATTGGCCTGTGTTCTAACTAACCGAATACCTTTTGTAGCTCAGTTAAATTACAATCTTAGATTTTAAATGATGCTGTTTTGATCCTGTAACAGAGGAATTGAAAACCTCTTTTTTTTTTTTTCCTTTTTTGAAGGTTTCTGAAACCATTATTTTCCCGGTACTCAAGGACTGCAGCTCCCAATGACAGCTGAGACAACTGTTAAGTTTTAATCCATCTTATTTCAGCAATAGATCTTGCTGTGTGGCACCAGCCCCTCTAATAACCCCAGTGTCTCGATTACTGACTGCATAGCAGCTCTGCTTAACTGCTGCCCTCCGTGGCAGGAATAAAACCCAGAGCTCCTGCATGGGCCCTGCTGTTGGCTTGAAAATCTGCTGACCTGCAGAGTGATCCCATACTCACGAGCTCAGCCAGAGGGGGAACAACCGGGGTATCTTTTAGCACCTTGCCCCCTTCAAAAGAAGAGGCAGACTTTTATAGTGTGCTCTGAAAATGTGCAGAGCTTCCAAATAGGAGCAGCCCTGAGGGACCTGTACGTGGGTTCATGGGTGCCGAGGGAGCAGGAGTGCAGGGGCTGGAGCTGCCTTGTTCCTGCCCTCGGATCGGGCTGGAGCTGCCTTGTTCCTGCACTCGGATGGGCTCCTGCTTTCCAGGCACAGAGCTCACTCTTACGCCGTGGTTTCCTTAGGCAGCTCTTTAAAAGCCAGAACAGGTATGTTTTTTCCAATTTCTTTTCAAAATGAGCTCAAGGGCTAAAACTGCAAATCACATGTGGTAGTAATTTTCCAGATCACATCCTGAATCTTGAATGAGAGAGATGTTTTTACAAAGAGTTTTTGGAAGGAGTCTCCTCTCTATACACTGAGAATTTAAGGAACTAACACGATGGCATCGTACTCTCTGTGCCTACAAACGAAGTGTCAAATAAGAAACAACCTATCACAAAAGTTGCATGACAAAAAGACATGATTGCAAAACCCTCTGGTTTAAAGCAGAGATATTTTCCCTGGTTGTTCTCATATCCCACATGAGATGGAATAAAGTATTTTGTTTTCTACCATGGAGAGGGACTATATGAATGAAACGAAATGAGCTTCTGATTGTAATATGTTCATTTTCGCTGAGACACATAAGAAAAAGAACTAAAAGACATTGAAGAAGAAAAGAGAAAATGTTTTTCTCCATGCCTTCCTTCGCAGTTTAGCAGTAGTTGGGTATCGTTTTATGTCCTGGAATCCTTTCCCAATAGTTGTAATCAAGTAACTAACTCTTACAGTGCTGTTTGTACCATTTGCAGTGTGAGTGGCCAGACTCTTCCCGCAAGAGATCAGAGCACAACTGTGGTGTTGGCCTGCTCTTTTCAAGCACCAGTCATGGCTGAATTCAGGTGTTGGCTCCATTGAGAAGGAAAGGCCTGGGAGTTAATTCATCCTGACTGGGGAGCTTTCCTTAGTGCTGCTGGTTTACAAAGAGCCACAGAAACGCAGCATTTCGGGGTGTGAGTGCCATAAAGCAAAGCTTAGGCCTGTTTCCGCACTGCACTGAGTCTCTAGCTCAACAGTAGATGGTTGCAAGGAGGAGGAGGGAAAAATCTTTGAAAAATAATACATGTTTTAAAAATAATATATTTTAAAAATAGCCTAGGACTTTACAATACAGTATCTGAAATTGCATTAATTGAAGGGAGAAGATTAGATTTCAATTTAATATCAATTCTAGATATTCTCAGATCAAAGCATCCTAGAAAATAAATAATCAAAAGCAATGCTTTAATAATAATAATAAGCATATAGACTTATTTCAGAATCATCTCTAAGATTTAAAGTTAATAAAGTAGAAGGTTCTTAAACTATCTGTAAAATCAAAGAATCCTTTGAAGTAACAGATGAGTCCTGATCTAGCAGATATAATTTAATTTGTTATGTTGAGCTGGGAAAGTGAAGGGCATTTACTTAATCAGCAGATTTGAGAATGACTTTCAGTCAGACTCATGATTTTTTTTCCAGTGGGAATTATTTTGCATCATAGGAGGTAGATTATATTTAATCCATTGATTCTTTAAAATGAGGGTGGTCAGACACCAGAACAGGTTGCCCAGGGAGGCTGTGGAGTCTCTGTCCTTGGAGATCCTTGAAATCTTCTGAGCAGCCTGGTCTGTCCAGCCCTGCTTGGGGCGCTTGGGCTACGTGACCTCCAGAGCTGCCTCCCATTTTTTTCCCCCTATATTTCTGTGTAAACCTGCACTTCTTGTGTGGTTCGCCTAAGATCTGTTACAAAGAGTTAATCTGGGAGTAGAATCTGACCATTAAAAAGACCTTTTTTTTTTTT
>VZSG01000293.1:435763-456720 GCA_013398315.1 Nothoprocta pentlandii
TCTGGTTATAAGTTAAGAATTCAAATAAATTGCAGCAATGTTTTTAAAGGGGACATAGACTGTTTTGCTCCCTTTTAGATGCATCATGTTGAAATGTAGTTATTGAAATACATGTCTGACTTCATGACTGATGCTGATTGATTACAATAGGTAAAGACTGTTTCTTGACGTTAGATGGGTTTGTTGTTTGAGTTTGAGCCTGTCTAAAATTTGAATTGTACTTGCCCTTTTTCTTCTTTTAAAATGCTGGATGTATAGGACACATCATGTGCAGGATGTAGGGTACAGAATGCCTATCTATCTATCTATCTATCTATCTATCTATCTATCTATCTATCTATCCATGTTAAAGGTGTGAGCACTAGTGCATAATTTGTTAGGATGCTTTTTGTTCCCCTGCATTTCCTCTTACCAGCCCATTGAAACAGTAGTTATATTTAAATGGGTTTTTAATGAGCCATGTAGAAAAGTGAAGCTCAAGGAATGATAAGTATTTAGGTCCGCCACTGTGTCATTAAAGTTACTTCAGTTATCAGAAAGCCTACAAATTGATTTCATAGTTAGTTTTCTTCATATCTAAATAATAATTAGCTACTACTTTGTTAAATATTTTCACAATTTTGTGTTTTCTCCTCTTATATTCATCTGTTCATTCACATGAGAAGCAACTTGTTGGCTTTTCAGGATGTTTGGAAGTCTGAGGTGCCATTAGCTGAAATTTGATGTACTGCTGGGCCATATTAAATAAGTGCTTTTTAATTCTGCTTTGTAGTATTGAGTGAGGAGCAGGCAGAGGGTGGTGCTCACACCTGAGTATTGCCAGCTCTGCAGAGCTGCTGTAGGAATCTCAATATTCCCTTGGAATCTGCTTTGGTTGTGCTCATTGCAAAGAGCCTGTCTAGTTACAGGGCCAGTTTGCTGATTCCTGGCCTAGGTTTATTTGAGACTTCTTAGCACACTGGAAGAAACTACTGCTTGGGCTAGTTTAGATTTTAGAACCTTGCTTGGACCATCAAAATCTCTCCTCCTCAAGGTCCCAAGTCTCCCATGCAAAAGTTACTCAGTTCAGTTATTTGAATCAAGAGTTTTTCTGGGCTAGGCATAAATTGGGCGAGGGGTTGGTTGCTGGTCTCAGCGCCCCATCAGGGCTGTTAATGGTGCCATTTCTCTGGGTGCCTCGAAATGCCCTGCTCTTGCTGGAAGCAGAAAGAGAGAAAGTTGTGTGAAAGGCAGTTTCATTCCTTCCATCATATCCTGATGGCCATCCAGCAGGAGCAGATATGCAGCATCAATTCCAGACCAACTGTAGGGATGCAGACCACATCTGGAAAGTGTTGGATGGGCGAGGAGAGGAGCCAGCAATGCAGCGAGAGGAACCGCGGCACCTGGGTCATCCAGTGGAGCCAACTGCAGAGCAGTTTGTCTCTGAGCAGTGGAACCAATTGGGGATGTCCTTGTGTGAAACTGTCTGATAAGCATCCTTGTGAGCGGAAAAGATTATTTTAAAAGGCCTTCAATGAATCAAAAAGATAAGTGATTGGAGTTTTACTTCATGATAAAAGGAGTGGACAGGAAAATGCAGGGGATATGAAAACCAGACGATCGCTTGGTGCCCTTCTGGTGTGAAAAGAGAGCTGTAGTCCCACCTGATCTTAGAATAACAGTCTGAGAAATCATTACTTCTGCTGATGTCTAAACCTGAGGCAGCATCGAATTCATCAATATGGTTTACAAAAGAAATTTAAAATTCTGGAAAGTCACACAGGATAAATAAAATTCAAGTGATCTTTTTGATGATCTTGTTTGTCTAAAAAGACAAAGAAATGGAGCAAAAATGTCTAGCTTTGAGTTTTGTGAAGCCGAAGGCTTCTGGTTTTGCTGCAGGGAGAGCTGACATAATTGCCATCATCACCATTTGATAATGATGAACCATTTTACATGCTCCTAGTAATTAATGAAAATGTAAACAACCATGACTGGTGGGTGAACATTTTTTATTCAGTTAATTAGCATCCAAATACTTAATCTAGTCTATTAATTGAGACTGCATATGTATTTACTCATTTTTAGTATACTTTAGAAGAATAATGTAAAAGTAAATTGCTTGAATGCAAGCTGCAGATACAGTGGTCAATAATTAAAATCAATCACCCTTCTTGGTTTTCATTTCAGTTATTTAGGTAAATATAACCAGGTTGGTATGATATCAGTCTTAGGCAAAGTAATAAATAAGCTCATAGTGGTATCCCTTTCAGAAAGAGGTAATTAATGCCCTACAGCTTGAGTTTGTGGGAAGCTGGGCAGTTGTACTGGTTGGAGAGACCTGCCTGCAGGGATCTGACACAGCACAGCCCTCCAGTCTCAAAGGCAGCAGCACTGCAATATGTCAGGCCAGAGAATTAGCAAAAGCGAGTTCTTTGTAAGCAGTTTTCTTGATGGACATTGTACATTTTAGTCATATCCATAAGTTGCCCATTCTCATTTTCCTTTTTGCTGCTTACTGTAGAAATGGTCCTTATAGGCAAAAGAGAAGTGTATCAAATTGCACCTGGTTTGTAAACTTCACTTCTGCATTTTTTTTTCCTCTTGCAAGGTTGATGGTAGCAACAAGAAAAAATGTCTAAATGTACTAAGTGTCTCTAAGTGTCCAAGCACGTTCCTCCTCACTGGAAAGGTTGTTGGACTTTACTGCAGTTCCTTACATCTCTGTTTTCCTAAAATTGTTGTTGATCAAGTACAAAATCAAATTGCTTTTAAAAAAATCTTAGGTTTTGTGCTAAGTTCTCATAAAAGTACTTGAATTTCTTGCATTGCAGTCTAAAAAATCGGATTATTCTATGTATTATGCATACTGACCTTTTGAAGATGATTTACCCTGATTTCATTGCAGAAATTGAATGATTTTCTGTAGATGTTGTTCTTGCATTTGAAAATGCTAATAAATATTTTAAACTTTTTTTTGGGTAATTCTTCTATGCCAGCTTAAATTGATGAAAACATAGATCTCTATTGAAAAACTCCTTTCTGTTGTTTTGCCTTATTATAATTAGAAATGCAAATATGTCAGTCTAAGTTATGACTATCACTTATTAAATTTGTTTCAGGATAACAGAGCAGTTTTTTGCAACTAAATTTTATTGTGCCAATTTGCCATTGGCCAATGTTTCAGTTCAGTGGTTGAAAAATAGAAACTGGGTGTCCTGGCTCCCGGGGCGATTAATGCCCACCTATACAGGCAGACCTGATGATGCCTGCAGGCTCCAGTCCCACGGGTGGGGACTGTAATCTTTGCCAATCTGAGATTTAAAGCTATCAAACCTTCAGGTTTACCAGTGAGGGTAAGGCTGATGAAAGCTTATCTGATAATCTGTTTTAGGTGCTGTGCCAAATTAATCTTGAATGTTTGGAGAAATCAAAAATTAATACTTGTTTCAGGGTGTAGTGGAAGATGTTTTATGTGTTCTTGTTTCCATGAATTGTCATCCAAAAAATGGCTTTTGAAGTTCTGGAAAATCAGGATCCAACACTGTGCCTATTCCCTTAAACGCTTCCAGTCCTGAAGACTTTAGGGATTATCATTGGGAAGGTTTATTAGGGAAGGAGTGTGAGTACTGCCTTGGAAAAACTGGTTTGCAGAGAACTCCTAACTGGTGTCGCAGAGCTGTTGGGAACCTGTGCTCAGATATAAGCCACTACTGTAGAATAAGAAGCAGAGCTGCGCAGAATTAGGGAGCTTGAACATGGGTTTTGTTGCTTGAAATGTAGCATGAAAAAAATTGAACAGCTTGGAATGCTCTTCAAGTGGAAATGAAACCTTTTGAAGGTTAGACACTGTCAAAATGGTACCTGAAAAGAATATACAAGATCAAAAGCTAAGCTTGAAATGAGAAACATTAGTTTTTAGATGGTCTGAAGTCATGAAGTTGAGGAGTGACTGGTTGGAAGAAGCAAAAAGCTGGAGGCACCTTACACTAAAACTCATTTATAAATATATACAGTGGCATAAATTGAGTAATACCTGTCAGCCAGCCCCAGCGGAACAGAATGTAATTCTGGGATTAATTTTAACACACCTTGTAAAGGAGAAATAGATTTGATGCTTCTTCCTTGGAGTTGTTAAATACCCAGTTGTGCTGTGTTCTCATACCTTGCCTGTTCCCACTTGTGGATTAATTTATTTTCAGTTGGTGGAGGTTGATAATTAGCTTGTTATAAACGATCTAATGGAAGTGAGTGTTATGAGTGCAAAGTGGGCTCCCTTTGAGAGATATGCTGCCATTTATATGTAAGTATTGGCATTTCTCAATGTCTTAGCAATTAAACTTCCTGATCCTCTTGCAGTATTGATGTTTCAGATGCTGTCAGAGCTCTTCTGTTGCTATCGTGCATGTAGGTTTCTCAGGTGAGAAATAATGAATTGTGGATTAAGGACATGCTCCATTGTGTGATGCTGCCAGCCAGGTTCTACCCTTACCTGCCTGGCAGAGGATACCACAGAGTGCACCTACTTTTACCCTCAGTCACTTCAGTCTTTCTTTTTTCACATGTGCTAGAGACTGAAATTTAATAATATGAAACCTTGGCAGCAGTTTGCTTCTCATTCCGGTCTCAAAACTGGAAGAAAAAAACTATGTCTGAAAATATTTCCAAAAACTGAGTTCCATTTCCACTTGGGTTTGCAGCTGAAGCTTTTAATTTTTACTGATCTTTGTGCAAGTCAGATATGAACTGCTGTCAAAATCAGTAGGATGATGAGATATCCAACTTAAAAAAAAGGCAAACAAGGAAAATATAGAAAAATATAGAAAATATTCTCTCTGATTCTTTTAGGTTATAGGAAGCTTCAAGTATTGTTATAACAAAATAAACAATTTGCAGAGATCAGCGTGGGTTTAAGTTGATTTGCTCCATTTACCATACCAATTTTGACAGAAGAATGCAATGCTTTCTTGGAAATGTCTTTCAAATATTACATTATAGATTAATTTATAGGTTGCAGAATGTTGTTAACCATGATTTTTTTCTCCATCTTGAAAATTAAGTTTTAAAATTAAATGTGTATAAGAGCTTGCCTTCTCTCTTTCAGTAGTTCACCAAAGATAAATCGGGAGAAGTTTATTTAAGTTTCAAAGAAAAGCATCCATTTACACTGGAAAAAATATCTAAGATTTACGGAAAAATACCATGATATTTTTCCTATTTCCCTTTCATTGGTGAAACAGCTTTAGTAAATCTTGTTCTATTAAATTAGTGATTTAGCTAATTTTCAGACTGTTTGACTTTTTAGGCTTGTCTTAGAGAAGCTGTTTACAAACATACAAAAATACCTGACTGAAAGTCTGACTGATGGAGCTGTGCAAGAGAAGTGCACAACTTTAAATCATATTAGTGAATAATAGATTATTAGGTAGCAGATGAATAGATGATGTTTCAGAGCGATTATAGCACTTCAAGACACTTATTTCAAGCTTTCAAGGTGTGTGCTTGCATCTTTTCTTATTGTATGGCTTTACTCCATGAAGAAAGACACCTTGTTGCTTGTGATTTATTTTTACAATGATGGTGTATATAGAGGAGTCAAAACACAGGCAATAGCTTCTGATGCATGGGCACTGGCACTCTGATTTTTGTGGGCTTTTTTTTTGTGTTGCTGAGGAAGATGAAGTGGTTTGTGAGGAGAAGTGTAACTTTTCACGTCTACGCTTGGTGCTGGCCACCCCCTTGGCCTCTGCATCAGCGGCAGAGCTGTTGACCCTTTGGACTTTGCATTTATTTAGTGGTTGCCTTCCCTTGGGCTAATCCAGACAGTGATTTGAGCCTCTGCTGACAGATATTTCTTGCTGCTTGATGGGAAGAGGTGATGAAGTGCTGATCTACAACAGCACTTCGATGTTGCTGCAATTTTTCTAACAGTGGATTAAATTTGTCATTCGCAGCTTGTAGCTGTATTTGACGAGCAAGATCCACACCATGGAGGTGACGGTACCAGCGCCAGCTCCACGGGCACGCAAAGTCCAGAGATTTTTGGCAGCGAGCTTGGATCCAACACAGCTTCGGCCTTTCAGCCTTATCAAGCAACCAGTGAAATTGAGGTCACACCTTCAGTGCTCCGTGCAAGTGAGTATGCGTTCCTAGTGTCCCAACACGTTTCATCTTAATTTACAGGGATGCCAAGTACTGTTGCCCATTCGTGCTACTGGGAATATCATTCATTATCTGACTGTCTTGAAAGCTGATCAGAATTGAGAAACTGCATAGATGCATGTTGCACACAAATGAATAAATCTCTCTGCTTTAATAAATTAATTCTAAGCTGCTTTTAGCAGCAATAAACTCTGTGTTCCTAGATCAAAATTGTCCTGCAATGAAAATGATAGCAAAATAGCTAAATGAAGTTGCTGCATGGTGTAGCTTTTAGTTTGCTAGTTTTATTCTGTTCAATGGTGAAGAAAATGGTAGAAAGAAACTAAAAATAGGAGCACTTTCTACTAAACCTTGGAAGATTATACTTGTCACCACTCAATAAAAACACCTGGTCATTTACTGTGTTGTAATTTTTTCTTTTCTTTACCAAAATAAACTATAGCTAGGGAACATCCTTTGATTTATTTCTTTCAAAGTGGAGATTTGTTTCAAAGCTGTGATGTAGGGATTATAAATCTACAGTTCTTTTCCAGGCAGAATCTTTGAGTACTTCAATAAGGGAAAAAGCTAAACAACTACTTACTATACATTTTTTTACTGTCATTAAAAGTAACAGGCAAGTAAGAAACAATATTAGATAAGGCATTGTGCCCCTGTTTATTTATAGCATCTGTTCTTTTGTTCACAGAAGCTTTGAAAAGTTTTTTAGGAATATATTTCTGATTTTTCTGCTTTGCAGGGTTCATTCTTAATCTTTGTTAGACTTCTTTAGCAGTGAATTCTTGCTAGCAGTGATCAGTTAAAAACACACATGGAAAAGTTAGAAAACTCTGTGAAATTCAATGTGTTTTTTTTCCCAGAGGGTTTTCTGTAAAACAGGGAATAGCTTTTTGAAAGTTCGCTTACATATAGATAATCTTTAATTAGGCTTTACTAGAATATAGAACTAAATTAGGGAAAGGAATAATGGCAGGTAAGAGCAAAGAGGATCTGGAACTTCAGGACACATTTGCTGTCAGTCTGGTATGCCATTTACTAAATGCGTGTCTGATTTCTATGCACAAGCCAAAAACTGTCTCCTGAGCTCCCAGCACAGGATGGTTTTGAACAAACAAATGCATACAAATTTTCTCCTTAGCATGATTATCTGGTATATTATTCAGGACATTGATGTTAGTGCATCAAAATCATACAGCACAGATAAAATTCAATGATATATTGGCCAGCTCACTTATCTTCAGTGTCATTCTGGTAAGTACATGTATCTCTTAGTGAGTTCACTGCTTGTTAAAATGACCAAAAATGCTTTTAGACCCTGCAATGAAAAGGTCTTTAGGCATGCAGAAGACTATTAAAAATGTTGGTAAAAATTATAGCTCTTTTGGTAGCACTTTGTGAAAGCATGCAAAAATAAAACAGACAGAAGAATTTGTCATAAATATGTTAATATGGATCAAAGGACTTCACCTATCTTTTTTTTTTTTTCTTTTTCTTTTTTGGTGTGCACAATAGATATATTTTGTTTCTAAATGTTGCAAACAACAGGCTTAGACTCCTAGTCCAGTAATATTATCCCATATTAAATATACCTATTTCAAGAATTTCATTTAAATATACATTGAAAATGGAAATAATATCCCTATTGTATTTCCTTTATAACATGTGAAGCGAAGCACAGCATACAAATGGTATTCTCAGCGTTTCAAATAATTATCTTCTTACTGTGTAAGTTCTATTCAGCAAATAAAACCCATCCAGTTTTGTGGTAGATGCAGCTCCTGATTATTACATGTTGACAAGGTCATATATCTATTAATTGGATTGGAGATGGGATACAAAATTGCTGTAATTATTGTAATTTTCTAGCTAATTGTAGGGTTGGCGGTGAATATTTTACTTCTAACAAATGAAAAACAGTATTCCATGTGAAATTGGTTTACAGCGTGGTTTATAACGTCGTGTTTTGCACGTCGGGTGCTTCTTGCTGCTCTGCGCGCTGGGCGCCGCTTGGCGCAGGCCGCGGGCAGCGCGGCCTACATGGCGCTCACCTGCACCGCCATGTTCGGCCTTGCTGGGCCGCAGCCCAGCGCCTCGGCTGGGGCTGCTTGGGGGCCGCCGAGATTCCCCTCTCTTTGTTCTCGTTGCCATGTTACCCCTTTTGTTTGTTTATGGATCACGCCATCCTTCCTCGCCCGGAAAGGGAAAGGTTAGCGAGATCAGGTCCGCCTGGGAAAGTAATATTCGTCTGCATTCCCTCTTTTCCCATGCACGGCAGAGCCTGCGCTTGGCTCAGCGTGGGGAGGCTGGTGCAAATTGGATCTTGCCGACTAAATGCAGAAATAAAAATAGTGCTGGTCCCCTCCCCTGTGTGGCTTTGCATTGTGGAAAGGCGATTCATCCGTACAAGCTCCTCTTTCCTTTGTGCTTCCCATCTAGCCCTTTCTTTTACTGCTTTTCTGCTACCTAGGGTAGAGCTTCTTGTTTTTGTGTTTCATGAAGAGAGCTGGATCTTTCTGTAAGCCCCACAGCCCAGCGGACGCTTTCGGTGTGTGCCCACGTGCCCTCTGTGCGGGGCTGGGAGCTCACGGGAGAGGATTGTTAAGGCAGACAGATCCTTATTCCCTGCTGAAATATAAACTCGAGGCGCAGGTGAAAATTGCCAAACCTAATGAGCAATTTGGCAGCTAAGACAGGATGTCAGGCAGTGACAGTTCAGCAGCGGGTGCACTGCCTGTGAACCAAGTTGTTTGTTTCACAGTCCTGCATTTAAATATCGTAAATAAAATCTGCTTTCAACTACATGAGATATTGTGAAAACAGCCTTCTCTTTGTCTGGATTTCCTTTGAAGTTATTTAGGTCTATTAAGTAACCAAGGGTGGTCTTAATTCTTGGGCTTGGTGTGGTGATATGTTTCAAATCTCTCTCTTGCAGCAGTTACAGTTACAAAGCATTTTTAACATGTAATTTTATTTGGGAAAAGTATTGGGAAAGGCAGAGAAAACTATTTTGTTTCATTTGGAAGTACCGAAGTGTAGGGAGTGGGGGCCTCTTCTTTCTCCATCTGCCTAATGGGAAGCATAGAGACTAGGAAAGCAGATGTGCGCAGCGATGGGTCATGGGTTGGTAACCAACATGTGTTACAAAAGGGCAACTCCAAAGAGAGATCTGGAGATAAAAAATGATCGTGAAGATTGGGGCGGGTTTTCCGGAGAAGTTGTGCTATCTCCCTCCTTGGAGATGAAGCAGAACTTGACTGAAGATGGCGCTGGGCAGCCTGATCTAAGCTGGCCTGCTTTGTGGGGGGACGAGTTGGGCCAAATGATCTCCAGAGGTCCATTCCAACTGCCTGTAATCTGTGATTTGGAACATAATTAAGAAACAAGTGTTTGCTTCTTAAACATATTTTTAAGACAAATGATATTTTTAGTGAAATATTTAACACAGAGTTTTGCAAGCGTCTAGTGTGGGTTATTTTTTATTTATTTATTTATTTTTTTGCTGCTGTGTGCTCAGCTTCCCACTTGATACATGGCTGGATGTTGTGCTAGCTGATGTCAATGTGACCTGGTTAAGCCGACCGTGCCTTTTAGGGAAACTTTGGTTTGCAGGACACGTTCTGGTAGCTGGGTCAGCTACTTGAAACCTAGAGATGGGGCTAGTGCAAGCTTTTCTCAGAGGCTGGAAGTGTGAACATCGGACCAAGACACTGACCAGAACTTGGGTCTAAAAATTAACAGCAACTATCTGAAAACTGCACTCTTATGATAAATTTGCTCAAATGATTTCTATAATGTCCTTTAGCAGGGCTCCTGTCATCACTTTCATATGCTGTTCTCCTAAGAAAACTAGGGAAAAAATGTAATAAATGAGAATATTAAGAATATCTTGAAGCTAATGCACAACTGGCTGTGAAGAAGTACTAAAGGGAGAAAGGAGCAGGGAACTGACTGATGGCCAAAGAAAGACATAAAGCTGCAGACACTTGTTCTATAGATACCTGTGTGCAGGCAGGTTTTATCCTGCAGTAAGTTCAAGTTTGTTCCTCACAGGTAAGAGTCTGCATGCAGACTTTCACTGTGAATTAGTTGATATATTAGAAGTTCATGACCTTGCTTACATCAAAGTTGTGCATCTGTCTGTTTCGACCCTCTGAGCAGTTGTTAGTAGCTCACTGATAAATTAGTAGGATGAACCAGTTCCTGAGGGCTGTCTTAGGTTAAGGATTGTTCAGCATTTTAAATCTGAACTGGAATACAGAAAGCTAAGATGGAGTTTCAAGCACTTGGTATGTTAGGGTTTCAGTGCAACATTCACTTCATACATTTATAAAACATCAAGAAATCAATGAGGTGAGTGCAGTCACTACAGCTAGAAAGGAAAAAGGGAATCACAACGTGAGGCTTGGGAAAGGCTGGCAGCACAGCGCTGTGTGAAGGATCTGGCCACGATAGTGAGTTACAAGCTGATAACTTGTGAGTTGCCATATTATGCTTTCCCATCAAAGGCACATGCTGTTCTGGGCTCTCTTAAACAGTGTTGTAAAATGCTGAGAGGAACAACTGTATTTTGCTCAGCAGCAGGAAGATTGGAGTGACCTGCTGTCACACTAGACTTGAATTGTAAACAAGTGGGAGAGAGCTGAAAGACAGCAGCAAGAACAAAATGCTTCAAAGTCAATGACCAGGCACTGGAAAAAAAAAAAAAAAAGCGGTTTATTCAGTTAAGGCAAGATAAAACTGACAGCAACCAAACCTACAAATGCGTGTTCTCCATGTCCACCAAGAGATGTACAGTTCACAGAATCACACAGAATGGCTGGGGTTGGAAGAGACCTCTAGAGATCACCTAGTCCAACCCCCCTGCTCCAGCAGGGACACCCAGAGCACGGGGCACAGGGCGGCATCAAGGTAGATTTTGAAGATCTCCAGAGCAGGAGGCTCCACAGCCTCCCTGGGCAGCCTGTGCCAGGGCCCTGTCACCCTCACAGGAAAGAAGTTCCTCCTCACGTAGAGGTGGAACTTCCTGTGTTGGTTATCTTGGGGAAATTTTCTTTACAGAATGATCACTAAGCCATTTTAAACAACTTGTAGGCCTTAATTTATTTTATTGTATTGTATTGTATTTTATCTTATTTTTGTTACACGTTGTGGCCCAGGCGGGTGCGGTGAGCCCGCTGCAGAGCTGAGCTCTCCTCTCCGCTGGCTGCCGCTGGACGCGGTGCCGCGTGGCAGGAACACAGCCTGGGAGCTCCAGGACGCCTGCACACGTCTGGCTGGGCACTGCCCTGAAACCACCCGTTGCACTGTCATCCATCATCAAGACACACTGTAAGGACCCGCTGCATGTGTCTTTTCATAGCATCTCACAATTCGAATCTCCAAAACATCCAATACTAGGCGAAACAATTGAAGGTGTTAGTGCATAAATGTGTGAATTTCAAGTGCCTCAAAATTGCTGTTTTAACTATGACACTTCAATTTGCTTCTCTAAGTACTTATCTACTGAGCTCTAAATGAAAATGAGGATTAATTCATTAATATTTCTAAGTGCCTTTGTGTAAAGGGTTGGGGCAGCGCATGTTATTATGTTGGCAAAGAGCTGCAGAGGCAAGTTCGTGTTCATTCCTGTTTCAAAAATGACGATGGTTTTGGCACTTGTCTTTGTATTTCTTTGTCTCCTTTCTCCATCTGTGAGCCAGCTTTGTATCTGGAAACCCTGTTGCTCTCAAGTGCTGAAGAACTAAGGAGACAAGACATGTAAAAAAGGTGGAAGAGAAAAATGGGCTCATCAAAACAGCTATTTGGAGCTTTGTCAGATGGAGTTATCTCCAAGGTTAAATAGCTGCTGCAGCCAAATCCATCCACATTTATAATGCAAGATTATGGCTTAGAGGCAAAGCTTGCTTAAATCAGTGGGAAGTTTTCTGCTGGCTCCAGTGAGCGTTGGATAAGATTAGGTTTTTCCTGTAAGTTTCCTTGGTTGGAAGCAGTGTTAAAGTGAAGTATAGGTATATTCAGTGTCCACAAGCCCAGGACAGTAACTGGAATAACTTCTAAAAGATTTCATAAATATTATTCCCACTCTGACATACTTGCCTGGTTCTAAGATATGTCCTTTACCATAACGGATAACATTAAAAGAGCCTAGAACTGAGGCTTATGCTGAGTCGTTGGCAGCGAAATAAGAAAGGCTTCTCATGACCAGCATTTTGAGAAGATTTAGCAAAATCTGTTTGCTCACCTTTTAGTACTCTTGTCATTCAGGAATTCTGATTACCTTTATTCCTGTAGCTCTCTCAAGGATGTGATTGTTTTAAAGACAGAGTTATTGAATCAGAAAATCAGTACCAGGTGCTTCTCTCTTCCGTGAGGCTAAATCGGTTCTCTCTGCTGCTCTTAGTTCTGACTTGAGTGATCTCCAGTTGGAATTTTCTCCAAGTGTCGTGTTCTGCTGTTAATTTTGGATTGCAGAGCAGTTTAAAAACCATGTGTTTTTACGGAGACCTTGACACTTTTGTAAAAACACATGGATTTTAAACTGCCTAACTTACTAAATTAACCTTTTGTATCTTCAGTCTTCTTGGTATATCATCAAGGAAAATGCTATAGCTTCTACTAGGATTAAAAAAAGCCTGGAACCAATAAAATAAAATATTTTAGAACTTACTGGATGCTCTAAAGGAAACCTTAGAGACCACAGGGCATTTCAACATTCATTCCATATGGTGAAATCTTCTTCTCTGGGGATGGTTAATGAAAAGTAATAAAAATATGGCATGGTATCTGATGCAGTATGAAATAATATGGTGGTATTTGAGATTATAGCTACAGAACAGAGTACAAGAGAGATGATAAGGAATGATTATTAAGATGTGAAATATTCAATTTGAATGTTCCAAGAAGTCAGGCTGGATATTAGTCTAAATTTGACATGTTAAATAGATGTAATGATCATTTGAATAAGAAACTATTATGGAAATCACAGATGTATTCAAAGAATGTTTACATATGCATGGGTATTGTGTTTTTGTGTGTGTGCGCCTTTTTTAACCCTTCTTTAACGATTTTTGATTTTTTTTTTTCTGTAAGGGGACTGTTTTCATTTACATTAACATTTTAAAGCACTTTATGAAACAAAGTAGCAGGGCAAAGTTCATTGTATTCTGATGCCACAGGTTTAATCCTATTTTGAGAAATCTATTTATCGAAACACTTTATCATCACAGTCATAGCAATGAGTGTAATTAATAACTCCTTCTGTAGTTAGTTTCTTGATTTCTCTGATATTTCAGGTTATTTCATTGTAAACAGAGAAGAAATAACACAGTAAAGACAAAGGGATGTGAATCTGAAATGAGCAGAAAATAATTTTTAAGGGTACAGACAATCATCCTGTGTATTTTTTTCTTCAGGGAGGCCTGTGCATGTGTTCCACTTTGGGCCGGCTGTAGCAGGTCATCCTTGTGTGTCATTTCTGAAAAGGCAGAGTAGCATTTACGGTTGCTTATTCCAAAATGTGATAAACCCTGTGCTTCAAGGCAAGCCAGTGTCCAGAGTCACCAGCCCGCAGGAGTAACTGCTCTGCAGGCTGCACGTTGCTTTGCTCTGAGGCAGCAGCATTAGTCGCTTTAGGCGGTGCTGACACAAATTACTCACAGACAATTTACCAACAGGAGAGGATACAGAATTTGTCAAATGTACTTAATTATTCACTCAGTCTTAACTGGGAGGATCTTATTTGATAGGAAATCTCTTTTGCAGACAGAAAACAAAAAAGCACTTAGGAAAGAGGGACTGCATTTCTGTTACAAGCCTGACCATTACCTAATCATTAATAATGCTCTGTGGTCAGCCTCCTCGGTAGAAAAATCAATGCTGTTTAAAGAAGGTTATAGGGTTGGCAGAACCTTCTAAAGCTGGTGGCTCTGTGCCTTGCTGGCCGCACTGCTCTGCTGCGGCCTGGGCAAGTCTTCAGTGCAACCGCTGAAAAGGGAAAACAGAAAAAAAAAAACAAAAAACAAAAAGAAAATCAAACCCAAAGCAGCATGTGGATTATATTTTTAACCACTAGCCCAAGGCAGCAAGATATTAAACTTAAAGTTCAGTTTAAGAATATATTTTGACTTCCATGAGAGTGTTGTCTCTTGCTTTTAATCTACTGGGGATCTGCTTGCTCCCTCTTTTATTGCATTTGCAGCCTGTAAACTTGCATATTCTTGCTTTCAGATGGGGAGATGTTTTGGGGATAGACCATCTCTTTTGCTGACTCCTGTTTTTGGTCTTCTGATGCGTGCTTTTGAAGTGGATGAAACAGTGACAGACAGCTGCTGGTTGAATAGGGTGGTTTTGTAGGAGAGAACTTTGGCTTTGTCAAATGGATTAAATGTTTATGATTTTCAAGGTAATCTGGCTTAGTCTAAAAATCTTGATTAGTACAACACTCAACGCAGGTCCCAAGAAATCAGTTAAAATGTATACTTTCCATATACATAAAAGTGCACAGGTTTAAAAATGAAAACAAAAATAGTGTATATAAATAATATATGAATATATATTCTTTGTACTACTACTTTCATGCACACAGTAAAAACATATACAAAGATAGCAAATTAAACTCTTCGTTAGCTTCTGGAAATTATGCATGCGGGCTGGGGGACTAGGCTTCTCAAAGCAAACTTTGATCAGCCATTAAAGCCCTATTGCTAATGGCTGCATTTGATTCATCTCTGCATTCAGCAGTGTTCACAGCTGGAATTAAAACTGGGACTTCTTTGTCAATCACTGAGCAACACCTGATTCAAAGCTGACACCATGAATGGGCTTAATATCAACAAAGTTTTCATTCTGCAACTAAGTTAATCACTGAAGGCACCGCTGTTTATCACCTGTGGGGAGCAATGCTCCCCCTTAGGATGAATTCATCTCACTTACTTTGCAAACTATTTCAGGGTAAGGCAGAATATGCCCTAGAATAACTGTTTTGAGTATTTCCATTTGACAGGGGAGAGAAACAGAAGTGCCCAGCTCTGAAATAGATGTCTACAGATATCTGAACCCCATTCCTTGTGCAGTTTAACCTCACAGTCTGTAAAAGTAAACTTTTATTTAAGAGGATCCTTTTCCTTTTTTAAGAAGAAGGATGTTGCCTTAAAGACTGTAAGTTAGGTATTTGAGTGTAGGCTCCAGTGGCATTTGAGTATAGGCTCCAGTTTTACAAAGCCAAAGCCCTATGAATTTAACCTTCAGAGTGATTTAACTTGGACACAGAAAGTCCCTACAAACACTGTCATAAAGCTTTTGCTTGGCAAGTATATTTGGTGCGCAGAAAACACGTCATGGATGCAGGTATACCCATACCCAGGGTAGCTCTTTGTGAGGTAAAATTGGGTTCAACCAAAGTCTGTTGGTTTAACCATAGTATTTTACAGATGTGATCCTCTTTGAAACTGGAATCAGCAGATAGACAGTTTTTGTGGTGCTACTCTGAAAGTGGTGGAATTCTTTGAAGAGGCATCTCTGCTGTTTCTGCTCTGCATTCTCAGAGCTAGAAACATTCTCTGTATTATACACGGTACTCAAAAACTAGGCTAAATCTGGAGGAATGTACCTGAGATGGAGTTACTAGGCACTGAGGGGCTTAACCAATCCAGACTTTACCCAAGTTCTGTCTGATGAGGTGTCTCTGTACTGTGTTCCCTAGTGGGTCCCACAGTGCCAGGGCTTTATGGGGTGTGGGTAGCCCTGTGGGTCTCACGGCTTTATTGCTGCAGATATCCCAGCCCTCCAGCTGCTGGGAAGCTCTCTCAATATACAGTCAGCCTTGGAATGGCAAAGTGGGGAAAAGTCATCTGCCCAGTATAGACTCATAAGGAAAATGCCTTTGCAGTTTGCAGAGTGAAGGACACTTAACAGTGAGCAACAACAGTGGAGGCTCTTTCAAATGAAATGCTATTTGAAGCATTGCTTGCAGTTCATTTTTATTGCATTATAAAAGAATAAAATTGTCTTTACTATTTCCTGATAAGGTAGGTAAGGCCAGGATGCATCTTATTAACCAGCTCTGTAACCTAGACAAATCAATTTTTCTGCAATGGTTTTTGATAAATCCTCTTTTTATCTCTCTGCTTTTAGATATTTTTCAGCCAAAACCTCAAAAATGTTGTCTGTATTTGAAAGCTGCCTTCACCAAGTGTGAAAACGACATTAGCTTCTTCTATTCCAATCCATTTTAAGCTCTGATGTTTAAGACCTTCATTAGATGACACAGGGATTTTAGGTCAAGTACTGCCTGACTTTTGCATAGTGAAGTGTCTTCATGTTTTATTCAAAATTTTAGTTGAGTTCTTGACTAACAGAAAAGTAAATAAAAATGAAAGGCTTCCTAGGAGTGGTACAATGAAAGATATGCGGAATTGCTTTTACAGAAGACCTGTATGACATTCACCTGTGAGAAATATCCATTAAATAAGTGTATAAAGAGACTGCTCTAGTTTGACACAGAGGCAATATTTATTGAGTACTGTACATATGGATGATTTATCCCTACTTCTGTTTTAAATTCAGTTTCTAAGTAGTGGAACAGAGATGGTTCTGTGGTTCTCATTTCCCAGAACTTTTTGCTATGGCATTTAAAAGATAAGATTACAATGAAGCATTTTCACTTTTTCCACCTATAGGGGTAAGGGAAAATATATTTGCTGTTTTTGCTGATACCAAAATTATGTATCTATTTAGCACTTTTTCTCACCAAGAGTGTTCACCAACACCTGTGAAGGAACAAAGTAGTAACTCAGTTCCATGCTTGGAGGATGCAGCCATCCTCATTTTGTTGAGATGTTAATTCAATTCAAAAACTACATGATTGAATAAAAGGTGCAGTATTCTTTCATTATTTTACTCAAGATAGAATGAGACTTTACAGGAACATAAATATGTTTCTCTCAGCGTCAATGCAGACCTAGGAATTGGATAAAACTTTCTCCTGCCATTCGTGTCTGGAACTTTGTTGTTCATTTGTTTGACTTTCATTTTTTATAAATATATATATAAGTAAATGAATATATGCAGGTACACACAAACTTTTTATTCCAAAGTGTCTCCGATTAATAAAATATCTTCGATATTCTTGAAAAATGTTTATATGTGTCATTATTTTAAAATCTAATACCATTTAATTTGTGACTAATGTTAAAGTCTAGGGAGTAATTTTAAGGGAACACGGGATATCTTTAGCCTCTAGAGCCAAAACCTTTAAATCATCCTTTTCCTTCAAAGTAAGGCTACCAGCACGGTCCCCAAACCCTGTTTTGACCATCCCGTGGCTGTGAACGAGTTGCTCATTGTAGCTGCTCTCCTGCCTAAGCGCGGAGGTTGGTGCCAGCCAGCGCGGCGCCTCCAGCAGCGACAGCTGCGCACGGGGTGAAAGAAAAGGTCTCCTGCCCTTGAGAAGGTGGCCGAGGGGCGGAGGAGAAGCGAGTCTGGATGTGGCAGAGGGAAGGGAGGAGGACAGGGCCATCCGGAGGCGCGCACTGGGCCGGGCTCGTGGCCGCCGTGGAGCGAGCCTAGGCGCCCTGGGCAGGCCGGACGCCAGCATCAGACAAGGCCGAGCTTTTCTTTTAGTCTTTCCTTCAAGGTCCCAATGGCTGCAAGTTCAAAGGGCAAAGCTGTTTCCCTTTCTCTGGGGCGGGTTTTCGAGCGGTCGACTTTATGCAGGGCTTTGAGGCTCTGCTTGCCATAAGGAGCTGAATGAAAACATGCTTGGAAAGACCATCCAGGCACAAACTAGCTAGTGATAATATGTGTTTCGGTGGGTGTGTTTGTATTTTTATGTAAATCCATACAAAAATGCACCTACATCTATCTCCATATTTATGATGTTCAGGGCACTTTATTATGATAGTAATATTTATGCACAGATTAACTGCTATATCTGCGTTACTGCTGGTATACAAGGAAGCTTCCAGGAGTCTGTTTCTCTCTACATTTTGCCGGAGTGCTTTTTTGGACGTGAATTCTTTGCATGGGTTTCCTATTAAGGACTGAATTGAATATTAAATTACTCCTCAGACGCTCAAGGCAGTACATCAGCTTCACTCCTATTAAGCAATTTGCGACTTGCTGCATGTGCTGCGCACGGGCTGCAGTTCTCACAGGGCTAGAATTTTGTTCCATTCATGTCCATTTTTCTTTTGAAAGTCACAATGTTTTATGGATGGTTGAAAATATTTTTAATTAAGTTTTTTAATTTGTTCTCATGTTCTGGGCTTTTAATCCCCCTTCCACCTCCCCCATTCAGGTTTGTTTGGAAAATGAACTTGCCAGATGTTTTAAGCGCTGTCCTAGTACATCTGCATTCAAGGTTTTTCTGAAAATCAGATAGTGTTTAAAAGGCTCGGAGTCCTTGTATGCGAAGACTATGTTTTCTCTACTTTTACCTTCCAGTTCTGGCAGATGCCCCTGAGTTCTAGGACAAGAGGTTTTTAGTGTTGGATTCTATCTGAAACCAGATCACATTGGCATCTAGTTGGAATTTACTCTGAAAGGATGGAGTTTCAGACCTCTGGGGGAATAAGGCTTTTAATTTACATTTTGAAACCCAGTTTTTGTAGAACTAAGTAAATCCAATAAATAATTAAAGCCAATAATGCACCTTACACTCTATCAACATGGTTGTTTTTGTAGGAAAACTATGTTTTTTTTTTAAAGTGGATGAAATATATAGCATGTAAAAAAAAAACCTTGTATGTTTCATCTTACCTTGGAAAAATTTGTTAATCAAATCCTGAAGTCATAAGTATAAAAAGACTGATGGTAATTTTCATTTCTTCATAGAAATATTCAACTTCAGAGTTTCATTTTCATTTTGACCAGCAAAATTAAATATATTGTGAGGAGATATTAAATACGAGTGAGGAGATGTAGGTAGGGCTGTTTATTCAGGCTGCTCCTGTGCTCTGTGCAGACTGCAGTTATCGAGCTGCAGAACGTGAGATGCTGGGGATGGGTGACGGGGACTGTGGGTGTTAAGCAAGCCGAAGGTTGGCTGGTGACACCAAGCAGCTTTCTTCCTTCGTTTGCCCGTTTCCAGATCCTGAACACAGTGAAGTTGCTTTAATGTGATGCTTCATGAAAACCTTAGAAAGGAGGCAACCACTTCCTATCTGCCCATGAACAGAAACAGGGAAGGGAAAGGAGAAGACAGAAGAATTAAAGAACAAAGGAAGCATGACTCAGAAAAGAAAAAAAGCTAGCGGCAGGGAATGCTCACCTCCCCAGGGGCAAATAAAAATACATAACTGCTTCCTTAATGTTGCTTTTCCATATGAGCAATTATGCTAGGAGCCATGTAAATGATGTATGGCTGTGGCAGAGCACTAAGGTTCTCTCTCCTGCCCCCCCTCTCTTTTCCTCTCTCTTTGCAGAACTATCTTTGCCACCAGGGACCTAGTCCATGCCAAAAGGGGCATAACGGTAGGGCCGGGGAGGATATGAAGAGTAAATTCCATGTGATTATACTTATTATACTTATGTTAATCACAAGTGTTAATCACAAAAAGCAAAATGGTATTGTGTGTAACGTTAGATTTGTGTAAGTGCTTGGTCATGTTTTGAATTACCTTTCCTGAAACACAGACTATGGATGTCTCAGACTCAGAAGACATTCACTGAATTGAAAAGCTTTAAAAATGACAGACCTGGGGGTTGTGATGGATTCTTTGTCTCCTGGAGCCTTGATATTAGAGTCAATATTTTTCTGTATTGCCAAGAGAAGTTGAAGTCTCAATGCACATGTTACTGCATGGAATACCTGGCCTTGTGTAGGGCTTGACAGGATGATCACAGGGTGTCCTCAGGAGCTAGGTTTGGAGCCTTTCCTTGTGAACATGCATGTGCAGGGAGTGAAAGAATCACTCCCTGCACATGCACTCACAGAAGGGGACAAGCACTTCTCATTGGTGGCCAGCGATAGGACGAGGGGCAATGGGCATAAGCTGAAACACAGGAAGTTCCATCTCCAGGTGAGGAGGAACTTCTTTACTGTGAGGGTGACAGAGCAGTGGAACAGGCTGCCCAGGGAGGCTGTGGAGTCTCCTTCTCTGGAGGTCTTCAAAACCCACCTGGATGCCACCCTGTACCACATGCTCTAGGTGTGCCTGCTTGAGCAGGAAGGTTGGACTAGATGATCTCTAGAGGTCCCTTCCAACCTTGAATATTCTGTGATTCTTTGCATACTTGGCCTCGAGGGTTTTGCATTTAACAATCTACCTTACTTTATTTCCTTAATATTTTCTTTCATGTTGTTTTTCTCCTGCTGCACATTCCAGCCAGTTCCGCAGTTTTCCCATCCTTTCTTCCAAGGCCCATCTGTCTGTCGAGCTTCCTCTCTGCCCGTGCTGCAAATCACCCAGCGACTCTTTCCTTTTCCTATGCAAGCTTCTTTCTCTTTCATTCACACCTGTTTCGTATGGAGACAGTTGATTTTTTTTTTGCTTTGTTGTTTCCTTCCTTGTTTTACACAGAGAAGAAGGAGAAAATTCCCTAAGCAGCTTTTGTGAATGATTTTTTTCAGTCAGTTGGTTCATTGCCCTGCGGCAGGTAAATCTTCTTCTCCTGCGGGACTCGCTGGACGCTGAATTTTGGGCTGGTACCCAGGAAATCAGCGCTGATAAAAGCTGTGCCTTGACTTTCTATACTTGGCCTATTAACAGAAACTGTTTTGGCTCAGCTGAAGAATGGACGCCCTTTTCTACCCAAAGAATTTGTCCAGCAAAAATTCTTTAAGACTGTATTTTGCAAGAGTCCTTGTAAGCGTG